>PVHP010010261.1:0-48164 GCA_004024765.1 Zapus hudsonius | reverse complement strand
CTCCATCGGGCTCCATGCAGGCAACCTTGCACACCTGCTTCACACACCGATGGCCATTTTTCAAAAACAAAACTGTGTTGCAAATCCAATGACCCTCTCTTTCTAGCCAATCTCCATTCCACAGAACCAGGTGGGCTACCAACTTGTTAATCCAGGGGGGATCAAAGCATTCAGGCCCCTTACTTCAAAAGTCCGCATTCTTCCTGTTGTTCCAATGCAGACCAACTGGCCCAATCTCAATGGTATTCATCTCTCAAACAATTGCAGGTGAACGGGCAGCAGTTTCGACCCAAAGATCTTCTTTCTGTGCCATCTCCATCTGCTCACACCAGTCCATCTTTACGTAACACAACCCTGCACAGGTTTCCAGGACACAGGCAGGCAGAACACAGCAAGCCTCTCACGCAAACTACCTCTGGCACAGTCCTGACCAAGTTCTCACCCTCGTAAGCCAAACCTCACAGTCCATAGTTCTCAATACATTCAGGTCTTTCAACTCTGACCAGAATGATCCATGAAGCTGTACTCACAACACTGCGAGGCATCTCTTAGGCCGAGATTTCAAATCCTTCCACATTCCTCCTGTAGATCACTTCCAGAAGACCAAAGCCACAAGATCACGGTTCTAGCAGCAACAGATGACCCCACATCCTGGTTCCAAAACTGTTGTGGTCAGCTTTCTAGTTGCTGCGCAGAAAGAACCCAAGCAAAGGCGGCTTATGGAGGAATGGGTTTATTTGGCTTACTGACTCAAGGGGAGACTCCATCCTGGCAGGGAAAACGATGGCATGAGCAGAGGGCTGGACATCACCTCTGCCATTCCAGAACACCTTTAATCTCTGAATCTGGTTTTGATGTCTGTCTGGTTGACTCCTATCCCCCGGTCTCTGGTGTAAGAGATCATCATTGTCAGAAGTGATTCTGGAAGAGTTAGGCAGGCAAACGTTCAGTGTACCAACCTTCACCAAGACGGAAGTACCATCACCATGCACTTTACAAAGAAAACTGCTTCTCAATACAGTATGTGGTTGGGAGATCTGCTGTGACAGACTTCTAGGAGTGAGCCCAAGACGACCTGGGACTACATGCTTGCGTAGCAATAAATGAGCTCTAAACCTCATTTCAAAAGGAGTTGGCTACTTTTTACTTGTTTGGTTAAGGTTTTGTTTGGTTAAGGTATGTTCATTTGCTCACTCTGCTAGCATCCTTTCTAGAATGACGCTTGTGGGGAAGAGGTTTGTGCAAGGCATCTGAACCCAAATAAAAGTAGGACAAATTACAGAAAGAATGTCATTCTAAAGGATCAACAAATGTATAAAAAGCTTTCTCAGGGCAATCTATGTTTCCATCACGATCATACCAGACACCATATGAGATTGCAGTAAATTGAATCAGGCATATATATGTTTGAAGCCAGGTGTGGTAGTGTACACCTTTAATCCCAGCATTTGAGAGTCAGAGGCAGGAAGATCACCATGAGTTTGAGGCCATCATGAAACTACATAGTGAATTCTAGGTCAGCCTGGGCTAGAGTGAGACCCTACCTTCAAAAAAAGAGAGTGAGAGAGAAAGATAGAGATAGAGAGTTTGGGCAGAAGTATACTGTGGAGTGGATAATGGTGCACCTAGAAGACATAGATTGTTATTTGAAAATTTTCAGTGCTAGGGGTGGGATATCTTCCAGTGAATTATTGCCTAGGGAGGTTCCTGATGCCCCAAAACATTACAGACCATCTCCAATACTCTTGGTTGCCCACCACAACTATACAGTAAGACCCTATTGCTGAAGACCCCCACATGCTTGGGCTGCAGGTCACTGAGAAATTAAGCTAGAGCTGAGCTAGAAACCTCCTACCTGTTGACTGTCGGAATTCTGGAAGGAGCTATGTTGCATGCAGCCCCTTGGGAGAGAGGAGTCACCAACAGTGTTAAATAGCAATGGAGCCTGCAAGCCTTAAAATTAGCCATCCAGGCCAGATGTACCAACTGGTACAATAGTGGCATGTCTGTTATTGGGAAAACCAACTGTTCTCTAACTGGACTGGAGGCCCACTCCATGGGAGAGAATACATGCCTGGTACTGATGACCTTGTCAAAAGCCTACCCCTGGAAAGGCCATAAGCCCTAGGGGAGTAAAGACTACTGTTGTCTAGATAAATGGATATATTATTTCCACCAGACTGCCCTCTAAACACTTAATTTTATACCCATATATTAATACTACCCTCACTTTGGTTAGAAAAGCTTCACTGTTCATATGGTGGTGACCACTGAGGTTGATGCAAATCTCACTGTAGTGCTGAGAAGTGACAGTGACATGATCACCACTGGTCATCTCTGTCACCCTCCAGGCCTCAGGGACAATGTGGAAGAGCTGGTGGAAAGAATACAGAAGCCGAAGGAAGGAGAGGGATGCTTACAATGCCATCATCCAGACACAACATGCCTTCACATTACACTTTACAGTGCTGATGCTACCTACATATATCTGCACAATAGGAGGGAAAAAATGATGGCATCCGGGTAGAAGTGTGGCTGGACGGAAAGAAGAAGGGATCTGGAAAGGGAAAAGGGTGGGTGGTGAGAGAGGAACATGATCATGGTATATTTTCTATATTTATGGAAGCTGTCAATAAATAATTTTAAAAATAAATTAATTTGTAAAACTTTGCAAGAGTTTGCAGTGAGCTTGACTGAAGTTACATAGTGTCTAGGTGAGTCTAAGCTACACATGAAGTTCTATCTAAAAAAAAGGTAATATTTTCATAAATTATAAAACCCCTATTTTCCTGTCCCTCTTTGACCAGTGAATGACCTAAAAATTTCAAGATACTTGAACTTTGACTTTTCCCTGCAATAAAATTTTAGTTTGATACTTCCTTTGGCCAGCAGAAGAAATTTTATTCTCTTGACCCGATTTAAACTAATATTTTCCCTCTCTCCACTGCCAGTATAATATTGATATACTCAACTTTTCTCAAGAGAAAGATGATCCATGTTTTTCTATAGGAAGCTATAGCTTTAAGAGGAAAGGTGATATTTATAGAACTAATGAGTTTCTCTGGAAAAATATACAGATTATTATGAAAAAAATAAGCTACTAGAATCTTAAGGATAAACCACATGCAAAATGCAGAGAATGGTGGCATGCACCTAGGTTTCCAGAGCTGGAGAGGTGGAGACAGGAGGCTCCCAGGGCTAGCTTGTCTAGCTGAAACAGTGAGTTATGGGTTCAGTGAGAGACACTGTCTCAAAAAATAAGGTGGATAAGCAATAGAAGATATCTAATGGCAACCTCTGACCTCCACATATACACACTCAAGCCCATAGGAACACACATGTACATGCATTCACACACATGTGCCCTTGTGTACACACACATGCATGTGTTGATGTGCAAATACGTGTACACACATATACATGAAAACACTATAATTTTATAACCTAAAATGTGACATCTTTTCATTGTAATAATGTCAAGATATTTTACATGTTATTAAAATCTTTTTTTGAGGTAGGGTCTCACTTTAGCCCAGGCTGAGCTGGAATTTAATATGTAGTCTCAGGCTGGCCTCCAAATCATGGTGATCCTATCTCTGTCTCCCCAGGGTAGTGTGTGCTGGGACTAAAGTCATGTGCTACCATGCCCAGCAGTAATTATGTTTATATACACTAACCTTCAACACAAATTTTACAGTGACATATACATTGGACATAAGATGTATTCGTTGGATACAAGAACAGATAGAATTAAACAGAGAGTCTACTATCTGATGAATGAATTATAATAGACTAGTAATTTTTTAAAAGTCAATAAACCATAGCCTAATTTGTCTGGCGGAAGGAATTTTAAAGCATTCAAGCAAAGCAAAGCTTATGGAATCATACATGTGGTATGAACAAGTATCAAAACTGAACAAAACAAAACTGCCAACACAGAAATGAGTTTAACAGGAAACTTAGGATAGTGGCTACTGCTAGGCGAAGGGAAGGGAATGCATAGAGAAGCTACATACGAGCAAAATGTCTGAGTGATGTGTGATGTTCTACTGTTCACCATTCCAGAGGTGGAGAGCACCCAAGTATTTATTACTCATCGTTAATCCGTGGAGGGAATGAAGAGAAGTGGAATTATACACTGAAACTTTTTTTTTGAAGTCCTAAATCTTGGTTGGAGCAGTAAAAAAAAATAGACATAAAGAAATTGGATGGAGGGTTTTCTATTAATGCTTTGCTAAGACATGAAAAGAGTACCTAAGAGCTGGAAGGCAGGCTTCACAGGACAGAAGCCGGAGAAACAGGATAGGAGAAAACCAGTGAAGCAAGTTAATGGAGTTGGTTGAAGGGAACAGGATGAAGGCACTTCTGAAGGCTGGCCTTTGATGGAGGACTGCCACCTACACCACCAGCAGGGAGGAAAGAAGGCAGAGTGCCCACACACTTGCACAGGAAGCCGGTGACTTGTTCCTCTCAAAGCAAAGGGCCAGGGCTGGTTCTGAGAAAATGTGCAAACATGAACCAAGCACTAGTGAGAACAAACTGACCACATATAAATGCAGTGACTAAGCGCTTGGCCTCCTGGCTGCCTCCTCTTTCCCTCCTCCAGAAATCCTCCTACCTGGCAGGGAGAAGCTCAGGCCCTGCATCCTCTGAGTATTCTATAGGAATTTCCTTCTTGACAGGGTGTAGCTCAAGCCTCAATCTCATCCTCTTGCCTCGGCCTCCCAAGTGCCATCACCTCTGGCTCCCCTCTAAAATTTACAGCCCTGATCTTTTCTTACTTTTCCCTTATCCACACACCCATTTTATAGTAACTATTTCGTGTTATCCATGACTTTGTTTTTAAGTATTCTCTCATGGTTATAAAGTACAGAACACTCATTCCCAGAAAACCTGCTTTGCCATACTTAGTCAACACTTAGATGCATTTTGTAGGTGTATCTACTGCAACAAAACAAAATTTTGGACACTGGGACTCATGTACTCCCTGCTGGCCTCAAACACTCTGTAGCCAATGATGACACTGAACTTCTGAACCTCTTGTCTTCTTTCGTCTCCTGAGCACTGGGCTGACAAGCCTATGCCAGGTTTTACGCAGCACTAGGCTAACAGTCTACCAATATCCCCAAGCCCCGATTGTGGTTTTGGAACTTTGAGAGCTAAGTTAGAAATATATTAAAATATAACTGCTTTAATCTAAAACTTTTAAAACAAATTACTGGTTTATTAGACAATTAAAATTTGGCATCATTACATATTTTAATATTATTTCTTCATAAGGTAGGTCTCCCAGAAAGTGAAGCAGGTTGTGATCAGCAAAGACAAATTTTGTTAGGAATGCCATCTTGTGGTGGAGTGCAGCCCATTACACTATCAGGACCTTTCAGTGTTAAATCTTTAATTCAGAAATAAACACCTAATCAGTTCACAAGCATAAGTCACAGCTAACGTCTAATGATAGTACTCAGAATACAAATTAAGCATGTGCATCAATTTGCAGGTGTTTAACTGCCCAAAAAAAAGTTCACTGAAAAGAGAGACAATAGGAACGGACTTCTAATAATACAGGAAAGCTGCTCTCTGCAACTATACATATACTTATTAGATAAAATACTAATTTTGGAAACCCTTTCACTTGTAATATATAATTTTATTTCTGTATCTACTACTCAGTAGTTTCATTGACTGTGAAATTCCTGGAACTAAGTATCAGTTTGATTTTCAAAGCTAATCAACCCAGCTATAACCATTCTAAAAGGAGTAAGGACCATCAGCTCTCTAATGTAGACACTGCGGGATGCACATAATTTAGAACAAAATAGCGCTGGAAAGGGCTTTATTCTTCATAGATGAGCTTACTACCTCCTCTGTAGAAGCTAGCTATTTGAGCAATAAATAGAGGTTTTGGTCAATACATAGTAAATGGTTATAGATGCAGTATTTAACAACTTAACAACTGTGCCTAAATATTTCTAAATGCTGAATTGAACATCGGACATTTTTGTCTACTTAGAAGGATTAGGAACAGATGTATCTTCATGGGCACAAAGTAAAGCAGGCCGGTGCAAGGGTTTATGTGGTAGTGGAGGAGCATGGAGGAACGGTGCAGGAATGATGATCAGTGTGAGAAATTAGGACAGTGATTTTCCTAAGTGAGCATATAAAGAAATCCACACACAAAACCAAAGTGCTTTTGTACTCCAAATTAGTTTCTGAGGTTTATTACTACATGCTTATCGCCCGGGAAAATATCCTACTCAAAAGACCTCCCTATGAATTGACTCTGGATTATTCTTTCCACCTGACTCTTCAGGACATCCATGTCAGCAGCACAGACCTGGTAGTCCAGGCCCTCTTGCTGCTTTGTTCTCTCTAACAAGGCCTCGTGGGGAGGAGGGAGTGCGTTGTAGGAGCCCAGTAAGTACAGCTGGCTGGACAAAGTTTGGTTGATTTCTTGGATCTTTAGCGCACGCATGATGGCAGGTGCAAACTTGGAGTAATGGGCTGTGGAGCTGATGATCACGGGGCAGCTTTTGTCTTGCATCCTGTCTGCAACCACTTTTGCCACGGCAGTGTGCGGATCCAGAATATACCCGGAGGCGTTGTAGGTGGCGTTGATGGCTGCCAGACACTCCTCCTCGGAGCACCAGTCAGCCACAAAGTCCTGCTGCAATTTCTCCACTAGAGCCTTCTCTATCTGGAAGTGGCGCTGATTTTCTAACTGATTGAACAGCGTCTCCATCAGCTGTCCATCTTTATTAGCCACCCAGTATAAATGGCGCTCAAGGTTGGAAGATTTGAGAATATCGATGGATGGTGAAAAGCTTTGTGCTAACTTCCTGTCCCGTAGGTCATAATGTCCTGTTTTTATAAAATCGGTCAAAACATGGTTCTGATTAGAGGCGCAGATAAACTTTCGAATAGGAATTCCCATCATTTTGGCATACACGGCCGCTAAAATGTTACCAAAGTTTCCTGTGGGAATACAGACATCTACTGGGCTTCCAAAAGAGACAAATCCCTGGTGGACCAGGTCCAGGTAGGCTGAGGCGTGATAAACCACCTGGGGGAGCAGTCGGCCCCAGTTGATGGAATTAGCTGAACTTAGGACCGTCCCATATTCCACGGCCAGAAAGCCGGTGAAGTCAGAGTCCTTAAAGATCCTTTTAATAGCTGTCTGGCAAAAATCGAAATCTGAGTCGACCGCCACCGCCCACCCATTTTCTCCCTGACTGCCAACTATCTGTGCCTTTTGAAAATTGCTAACTCCACGTTCTGGGAAGAAGGTGACCGTAGCTATTCTCTGCTGGTCACTCTTCCCAAGGCGGCTGAAGCCATTCAGGACGGCACTGCCCGTGTCCCCTGACGTGGCCACCAGGATCAGGTAATTGCAGCCCGGAGGGATGCAGTGCACAAAAATATGAGGCATGAGCTGCAGAGCCAGGTCTTTGAAGGAGCCGGTGGGCCCGTGGAACAGCTCCAGGATGAACTGGTTGCCCGAGAGGTGCCTGACTGGGGCCACCTTGGAACAGGCGAAGCTGCGCCCATAAGCGGCCTCCACCATGCGCCCGAGGCGCGCAGCGGGGACGTCAGCGGGGTGGATGCAGCGCTCCAGCAGCACCTGCGCGCGCTCCACGTAGGTGGCCCCGACCAGGCCCATCCACTCCCCAACGCTGAGTCTCGGGAAGTCCTTCTCAGGAACAAAGAGCCCGCCATCTGGGGCCAGCCCCTCGACCACGGCTTCGCTGAAGAACTTGGGGTGCTGGCACTGCCCCCCGCGCGCCAGCCTCGTAGAGATGAAGGTCTCCGAGTCGGCGTCCTGGAAGCGCCGCACCTGGGCCAGCACCTGCTCGGCCACCTGCTCGGGGGACGCCCCGCTCTCGCACAGCACGCGGGCATCGTGCCACCGCGTGTAGTACGGTCTCCTGGCCAGAAGCAGGTCCTTCAGGGAGCCGCCCGGGCTCTGGCCCACAATCCTGTCCAGCTTCATGGACTTGAGCCGGCGCAGGATGTCCGCCAGGGGCACATCCAGGAAGACCACGATGCCGTTGCTCTTGAGGTGCCACATGCTGGCCTCGTGCATGGGGTTGGAGCCGCTCAGCGAGATGATGCTCCCCGACGCCCGCAGGCCCAGCACCGCCTTGCCCTCCTCCTCCAGGAACCGCTCACCGCCCAAATCCCGCAGCATGTCGGCCACGCTTCTGCTCCAGGCCTTGGTCAGGACGTCATCGTCCACGTCTATAACGCAGCACCCCAGTCTCTCGCCCACTATTCGGCCCACGGTAGTCTTCCCGGCCCCGGGAGGTCCCATCAGGATGATATTTTTGTCTCCCATGAGAGAGTGGGCTGAACGCCATGCCTGCCTCCACCAGGCCAGCGCAAAGGCCCTGGAGAGGAAAGGCTGCGTGGCTCTCGGGGTGCTGACCCGAGAGCTGGGGATGCCCCTCAGCAGGCACCGACCCCCGCTCAGGCGGAGTATCATCTCCTCCCTCTCCTTCCTCCGCGCTCCACTCTGCCCTGAGAACCCTGCAGCCTGTGAAGACACAAACGGAAAAAGACATTTGGTTACAATTTCAACAGTGTTACACCATGGAATAGATCCCTGTACGCAAGATATGAACTGTTTGCAACAAATCTTCCAAATTCATGAGACACTTCCAAATGTTATAATGCAAATTCTCACAAGTTGCCTATTGGATGTTTTTAATTATAATGATCCCATATTCGTTACACAAATCAATGGGCTTCATTTGTGCCATTTCCACACATGCCTTTATCAAGCTTACAATCAAGATTACACCCACCCTTCCTTCCTCTCCCTGATCCACTTCCCAATTCCTGCTAATATCTCCCTTGTTTGTTTCCCAGTGTGAGAGAAATGTGCAATATTTGTTAATATCTTATCAATCTGAAGATGCACAAAAAGCAAAACTTCAAAAAAACTTATGATTCTAGCGCTACAAAAAAAAAAAAAACTATGAACAGCAAAAACATTTAGAAAAGGCCATATCACAGCTGCTCTTTAAAACACATACTAAATCCAATTAATACTTTTTTGTAAACTATTGTAATAAATATTGTAATAAACACTGATTCATTGGCTTATCGTGGATATGCTTGGAATTGAGAGACTATCATTATTAGCTTGCTATAGAATTCAAAAATTAAAGCTAGAGAAAAAGGACATACTGTTTATAAACTGTTTAAATAATTTTATCAACTATAAGTCAAATGTATGTCATTTTCTTTTCTATATGCCTTTAACATGCATATTGTTAAGAATTATGTTTACATATGTTCATACTTGATGTCCTAAAAAAGCCAAAGTGAAAGTAGAGTATGCCGATAACTAATCCTATAGCTGAATGCCTATAATCCTAACTGCATGTTCCCATCACTTATGTTTCTCTCCTTGTAAACATCATCAGCAGTAAGACTTAAATTCTAGATTTCAAAGAAATAGCCAAGAAACTCGGGTTTCTAATGAAGAGAAGAAAAACTTTTCTGGCATCTACAGAAGATCTATAATTTTCCATACTGATCAAATCCCTGCCTTTGGAAATATTGTTATAATAAAATATATGCCAGACAGGTCAAACATTTGTCATGGAAAGTATAATTTAATAACTACTGCAATATTTATATAAGCTAAATGAGGTATATCCATTCAGCCACAGAGTGAAGGCTTTTCACATGTTCCTGATAGAACTAAAATGCAATTAAGCCACATGAAATATTAAACAGTATATTTAATTCAGAAAAATTCAATGGTATACTACTAATTATCTATGTCACCTAAACTCTGTTTTGTAATTAAATATTAAAACCCCTTTTAAATGCTATATATAAATTTTACTTACAAGTAAACCTAAGAGTTGTCAGGAGAAAGAATTCATGTTCAGTTTGTATGTGCTGTGTTTATCTCCATGGACTTCTAAACACAGGGTAACAGGAACCAATCTTAGATGAAAAGTTTGTTGATTCTGAGGCAAAGTTGATATTTGCAAAAAGCAAGATCTGCAATGGAAAATTTTTCCAGTTAAGCATGTCTGCACATAGTATCATTCTGCACGTAATTATTTAAAAATCCATCTGAAATTTTAAGAAGACAGAAACATTAATCTTTCTTAGGTTACCCAAATAGGTTATTCAAAGATTAATGTATTGGACTTTTTCAATATTTATCTTATCATAGGAAAGAATTTTATTAAACAATACTAAAAGTATTTCTACCTCCAAGTAATGAAGATAATATAACCAAATAATAACAAATATTAAATCTTTCCCAATGACACTGCACGAATGTAACTATGTGTAATAACAAAGATAAAGTCTTTCCCAATGATTCTGCAAAAATGTAACTGTATGTGTAATAATAACAAATATAAAATCTTTCACAATGACTCTGCATGAATGTAACTGTATGTGTAATAATAACAAATATAAAATCTTTCACAATGACACTGCATGAATGTAACTGTATGTGTAATAACAAATATAAAGTCATTCACAATGACTCTGCATGAATGTAACTATGTTTAACAATCAGTGGTTTAATACTACAGGTACTGAATGAGTACTGAATCGTTCTTGCAGGTCACTTCATCTCAATCACCATGTGACTGCTATGGAAGGTCGATAATAAATTCAAAGCACATGTAATAGTGGCTATCAATAAGCATACTAATCATCACTCAATGACAAGGGACTAAAACATATGTGTTGAATCCGATTACCCAGACAAAGGGGAGGCATATTTCTTAAGATCACCCAGACAAAGGGGAGACATATTTCTTAAGTTTGGTTAGTTCATAAATCTTCAGAAAAAAATAGTGCCACTTAATCCAAATTAAGAATCAATTTGCTATGCAGTCTGAAACTTTCCCTAGAGTAAAAGAAAATCCAGAGACCATTGTAACTTAAGCCATACCAGCAATTTATTAAAGTGTATTCTTATACTGTACATTAACACTATCTGCCTTTACAGGCACCGTATAAAGTAGAATGACTCACCTCCTAGTTAGGAGAGTCCTGCTTAGAACATTAGAGAGTGTTGAGTTCACACTACATCATAACTATCCCTGCAGCAGTAATAATTGATCTGAGTAGCTTTTCTTTTTTTTTTTTTATCTAGTAGGTTTTATGGACACTGCTCATTTATGTTTCGTTCCACTTTATGTTGGTGGCTATAATGCTTAAATCAACGCCATTAAGGGTAGAAGACAGTAAGACAAACGTATGCAAACTTAAATTTTAACTTTTCTAGTCTTTCTCTTACCTCTGCCACCTCGGATTTACAAATGTTATCTTTTTGCCTTTTGTCAAGGCTTTGAGAGAGCAAACTTGATTACTAAACAAGGGGAGAAAATTGTAACAGTTCAATTTATGAATTTTCTAACTACAAAAACTTCTGTCTGCTCATTCACAACAAAAACTTTGTAGACTAGCAGAAGTCAGGCAAATGCCACAACATATAACAATATGATCCTTTCTAATAACAAATGTATTTGAAGCTACCTACTAAATTTTATTAACAAAATAACTTCAAGGCCTCTTTGCCCAAGTGTGTGTTAAGTAAACTAATTCCCAGGCATGTAACATTTACTTATAAATTGAGTTTTCACCTAAGAAGTACTACAGCTGATTCTAGTTTATTCATGGTAGTTGAGCCCTATAAAGTCCCCACCATCACTAAATAGTTAACCCTGACCATTATTTCTAAGGGTAATATACAGTTAGGTTTCTAGAAGTCTTTGGCCACAAGAGTTCTGTAAATGGATGAATATATAACCTTGTTTCACATGCATACATGATTTAAGAACATATTTATATTGTCAACAACAACTACTGAAGACAAAGAATACTCACTCTAAGAGTAATATCTTAGCCACAGGTAACCAAGTGTCAGTATATTGATAATTATACTTTTAGTAAATCATATCCCGAACAAAAATATTTTGGCTACACACTAACTCCACAGAAGATGGGAGAGCTACCCAATTTCATTGATCATTAAGAATTTAGTGATTTCTGAAGTGCTGAGGATTGAACCTAAAGCCTTGAGCATTCTGAGTAAGCATTTTACTATAAGCTACATTCTTCAAGTTAACAGTTTTAAATAAATCCTCTTTTGATCCCTTCTCGTACTGGAGCCTTCTGATTCACTCATGCCAAAGGATTCTTGTTAGACATAAAAAATACCTGTCATCCAAATAGGTAAATAAAAGGGCAGGGATGCGCCCCAGTGTCACAGTGGAGCTTGACACAAGAACACGCCATGTAAATATTTCAGAAACACGGCCTCAGGAACAAGATTTCACAATTATTCTGTCACATATTTATCAAAATAATTTTTAAAACTGCAGAAATCTCTTTTAAGATTTTTTTCTATGAATGCTAATAAGTTACATTTTCAAACAAGTGCATACTAATTTTTAGCTACCTATTGAAAAAGATGTTTTCTTTTTTTTTTTTTTGAAAAAGATGTTTTCTGAAATCCATTAGATGATAATCAACAAAACAAAGGATTTATAAGATCTTTCCCAATTCATTGTTTCAGTCAGCTCTTCCTTTATTATGACAACCATCCAACCAGACGCACCATATCCTTATGGGAGGAAGGGGTTACTCCAGGCTCACAAAATCCAGGGGAAACTCCACAAATGGAAGAAGTAGCTGGCTCCCTTTCATGGATCCAAGCAGAGAGACATCACCAACAGCAAGCACCACAAAAAAAAAAAAAAACAAAAACAAAAAACCATGAACAGCCAGAGCTCAAACTGTTCTCTCTCTCTCTCTCTCTCCTCTCCTCTCGTGTCTCTCTCTCTCTCTCTCTCTCTCTCCCTTTGAGCTGGACTTCAGACCCACCCCCAAACACACCTCAGGACTGGAATCTTCCCCCAGTGACACACCCCCACCCAGCAGGAATCTTCCTGCTAGAGGCTCACAATGCAAGTTCAGTTTTAAAGAAGCACCCAAGTATATGGGGCCGAACATTCAAACTGTCACATTTCAACTACCAAAACTATCTAGTTTTCAAATCTAAAGAATTCTTAAAATCCTACTGAAAATGAGTTAGCATTTGCCACCAATCTGTTTGCTATTATACAGTCTTTCCAGCATAAAATACAAAACAGCACATCAAAAAGTATTTAGTGAGAACTATGTAGTTCATTAAACTCTCCACCCATCACTGGTAATATAAACTCTTCTTAAATTTTCAGGAAAAGTAACTGTCTAGAAGAACTAGTCCATAAAACTAGTCTGAGGTTTAAAAAGAAACTTTTTTGTTACTGTACTTTTCAATAATTATTGCTTTTTAATAATTAGAAAAAATGCAAAGACATCAGGATATATAACTTAGGCGAGGGGAAGGGAGGCCCTGCTGCTATGACCGCAAAGCTGTTTGATAACCTACTTCCCAGGAAGCAAGTAAGTAAAGGAAGTGCAGGCTCTGTACTCCACAGCCAGGCTGTTCTCACATGGGTCTTAGAGTACAAAGCAAGAGCTCACAAGTTCATCATTATCTTTGTCCTATGAAACCGAAGCTTGACCGTTCGTAGTGGTCTGTTAGACATCTGAATGGTCCTGAATATTGGATCAGAAAGACAAATTTGGGGGGCTGGAGAGATGGCCCAGCAGTTAAGGTGCTTGTCTGCAATGACTAATGACCTGGGTTCAATTCCCCAGTACCCACATAAAGCCAGATGCACAAAGTGGCACATGCATCTGGAGTTTGTTTGCAGTGGTTAGAGGCCCTGGTGTGTTCTCTTCCCCACCCCACCCCCACATGCAAATAAATAAATACTTTTAAAAGACAAATTTTAAGTATTTTAAGTATTTCAATTTTGTAACTTAATTTATTTGCAAGAGAATTGCTTATAATCATAGCTGATTAGGAGGCTGAGTTAGGAGGACTGCAAGTTCAAGGCCAGCCTGACCAACACAATGAGATGATCACACACACACACACACACACACACACACACACACACACACACACACACACATCTTTACTAAGGGCTTATTTTCCTTCCAATGTTCTTAGTTTCCCATCCTGTTTTACTTATTGTAGGTTAAAATCATCCTTAACAAAAATAAATAAATAAAATTAAAATAAGTCTAAATTTGCTCATGTACAACCTTTATACCAGGGGCATTTTCAAATAAAGAACAAGCCATGGGGCCCATCTGGCCCTTCAACTCCTACACTGTCCCTGAAGCAGCACTACAACTCAGTTGTTCCTATTATTTGGGGCTGCTTTTGAGTACATTGGTAGAATTGCATAGTTGCCAGACACCTATCTCCTGGCTTGCAGAAGCCTAAAACACAGATCCCCTATATTTTTTGCACACAGAGTTTGACCTCTAAAGGCATATACCAATACTTATTCCCTATGGGCATGATGGTGGATGTAGACATTTTCTTGAACTGCAATTTTCAGAGAACTGTAAAAATCAGAAGTATGTTCTGCTTAAACACTTCCCAATAGCAAGCAGAATGATAGACCAACCGAGCGTCTAAGTTCCTTTCCAAATGACTGAGAAGCCTCAGGATAACTGTAAACTCAGGGCACTACTGAGAGGAGGTGCTGAGCAAATTCAGTACAGTATTTTCAAAAACACTATGAATATACTACAATACCTGGAATAACTTTATTTCAAAGTGCCATGAAATTGAGGTTAGCTAAGGCCAGTTGGTACTACCTGAAAAAATATAGTTCAGTGAATTTTGTGAAAAAAAAATCCATGCCATCACCCTGCAATATTAATACAATCTCTTAAATTTCTAAGTAATGGCCTAGATCTCACTCAAAAGGCTATTCTGCACGGACTGTCTTTCAGGGACGGACTGGCACAAATAGTCCTCAAGGGTTCTTTCCAATTAGAAAATTGATAAGCATTGGAGCTTATGGCTCAGGGCGTTTGCTCAGCATGTTTGAAGCACTAGGTTCAAACCTGGGTGGGGGAAGGTAGACATAATGCTTGGGCTAATAGTGTTATCACTCAATGAATTCTTGATTCAGGTCCTAGCATGTAGAACAGATCTCTCAAAGAAGTTTTCTCTATACATGCTAAGCAAAACGAAACAAACTTGGGCTGGAGAAATGGTTCAGCAGTTAAGGCACTTGCCTCCAGTGCCTAAGGCCCTGGGTTCAATTCCCCAGGACCCACATAAGCCAGACCCACAAGGTGGCCCTGTGTTTCTCTCTCTCTCTCTCTCTCTCTCTCTCTCTCTCTCTCTCTCTCTCTCTCTCTCTCTCTCTCTCTCTCTCTCTCTCCTCTCTGCTAGAAAATGAATAAATAAAATAAAATAAAACAAATAAACAAACTAAGCCAGAATAGTCAAAAGGAAAAGGGGTGATATTTGTGTCTATACATCTATCTAAACTGTTTTGTTAAGAGTCTGTTGTGAGAATTTCCTCCAAAGAAATCATTCATGTGAAATGTCGGTGCCCAGAAAAATTAAAATCTGCTAAATCGGGTAACAGAATAGTCAATGTATTCTTATCCAACGAAAATTTAGTAAGGGTCTCACAAAAGAATCTATGCATTAGCACAGCCTGGTAAATAAGAACTAAAAAGTTCACCGGGTCATCCTGCCCTGTAATCCCTCCACCGGGGGTACCAGACAACAGGAACCCCCAAAACTGAATGATCTCCACCATCTAAGGGCCGCTCCACCTCCAGGGGCAAAAGCGTCTGTCTGACAGGTCGGTCCAGAGGCAGCGACATGTTTCCCAAGCCACATAGATGGCCAGCGTGTCTTTGTAAAGACGGTGCAGGGTTCCTCCAGCAGCAAGCCCAGAAGGCTGGGAAGGGAATGAACACCGCTTTGCAGAAAGAAAAGATTCCGAAGGACCCGGGACGGACGGGGGCCGACATCACTGCTCCTGGGGTGGGGTGGGGACGGCGGGGAGGAGCGGCGCGACAGGTGGGCGCACGCCGCCGGGGGGACGCGAACCAACGGGCATGCGAGGGGCTCCCACGGGCCGCCAGCTGGGCTGTCCACCTCCTCCATCCACTCACCACGGACTGGGCTAGGAGGGGACGGGAAGACGCGTCCCCAGGCCGCCGGGACAGACGGCCTCGCTCGGCGCTGGAGCCCAGCGCGCAGCCCGGAGCCTAGCGCACAGCCCAGAGCCCAGTGGCCGCCTCTGCGCCTGCGCGCCCCGAGCGGGACACGTGACTCCCCTGGCTCCGCCCTCCGAGCTCCTCAGGCTCCTCCCCTTCCTGCTCCGGCTGCTCGCCCCGCCCCCCGCCACATTGGAGCCTGCGCGTTAGTCTTAGCGTGTGACGCCTGCGCAGCAACTGCGCTTATCCATGGGGTGTCTTTTTTTTTCTCTTTCCTTCTCTCCGAATACACAAAGAGCAAAGCAAAAATATTTTCAGGGACACTAACTTCATCTCATCTTCCCCAGAGGCCTTCTCTATGAATTTCTGAGGCTCGAGAGCGCGTTGTAATAATAATAATATTATTATTATAGGAGAGATCTGGCTTGCTATTCTGCCTCCCACTCCCCGTCTCCTAGGAACCGTTTCCACAGCAACCACGCGATCAACAACGCTAAGCCATTGCCCAGAGACCTGGAAAGAGGGTCTTCTTTCCTTTCCCCCAGAGAGCGCTTGGAAGAAAGGCTCAAAAGAGGATTAAGTGACAGAGAAGCCTGAGTTCCTTGAGGAAGGAGAAAAAGGAAGGAGTGAAGAAAGGAAAAGAGATACTGGTCTAAGGAGGGAAAAAAGAGTCTAGGAAGATCCTGATTTTAAAGGAATCATTTGCTGACCATGGACTCAACATGCTTTTCTGAAAGCATTTATAACCTCATACCCAGTGACTTGAAGGAGACGCCCCAGCCTGCTAGGTATGTGGGTAAGATAGAGAAGGAAAGAAATTACTTCATTATTTCATTCAAAGATTAGCTTACATAACACACATATACGTGTGTTTAATACATGTATATGTGTGTATCTATACATAGATATATTCTTGCATACATAGCACAGGACTTTTAAAACTAAAGTATATTTTTGTCTTAATGGAGTAGTCCTGGACAACTTCTTAAAGAAGGGGTGACGAATCTAGTTGTTCAGCACTCCACAATTCACAGAGAAGGTGGTTTAGTGCTGCGAGATAGTCGTTTTTATTGTTACACTTAGTCTCCACTGAATGTTATAAACTTATTTTGATACTTATCTAAGTATACAACATAATGAGAAAAATGACAATTTTATCAGTGGGTTAAGATATTTGGTGTTTGGGTTCAGGAACTAGATGTTGTATTTAATTAGTTTATCTCTCTGCTCTGTAAGGCTTATCCCCTCCCAACAAATTATTGTCAAAAACAGTCTCATTTGTGTCTAGGCCTCAATGTTATAGTGGGAAAAACAAAAACCACATCTGGGCCAGATAGTGGATGCTGAGGTCTTTTTCAGATCCTACGGGTGAATAAGAGGAAGAACAGCTGGGTGGCAAGAGACCCACAAATCTGTAATTTTTACATGGTTGTTAGGACCCCAAATAGTTCCCAAACCCCAGAGAGGCAACAAGTAAAAGCTCCCATTACTCAGCGACTTCTTAGAACTTATTTAAATCCGTGGAGAGAAAAGAAAGTGATTAGTAGACATCATCTCTTTCCTCCTAGGACTTCAAGTGGTTCCTGTTATTTATCTTTGGCCTTTAAAGCGAATTTCAAAGAGCCCTGCAGCCAGGTGTGGGTTCTGCTGTTATCTCAGCACTCAGGAGGCCCAGACAGGAAAATCTAGCCTAGGCCTCACAGGGACACCCTGTCTCCATAAAGCACTAATATAAGACAGGTGTGGTGGCACATACCTGTGATCCCAGCACTACTGGGCAGGTGGAGGCAGGGGGATCAGAAACTCAAGGTTATCTTTGGCTACTTAAGAAGTTTGAAACCAGCCTGGGAGACTTGGCCTCAAAAACAAAATCAAAACAATACTACAACCAACAAAAAAAATTGCACAGGACTAAAATTCTGCTCAAAACTAGACTCTTACCATTGTCCTGGAAAAAATTTTCACTTGTTTTCTGATTTGTAAAGTGAATTAAATAGAGCAGACAATCTTTGATGCCCCTTCCAAATCCAATGGTCAATTGTTTTTATTAATAATTATGTAGTATGATAATGATGAAAAATGCACAACTCCTTCAACTTTATGCCCAAGTGAATATCTGGTTTTAACCAAAACAATAATTATACTGTGTTTCCATTAGCTTATCAGAATCTAGTAGATGTCAGAAAAAGGGATATAAACCATGATAATACGTGCAGAGTTTATGCATGTTCAGATTATCACTGCTAAACCAACTTTTGGTCCAAAATTCCTATATAAGATAAAATTTCTTCATAATACACTAAACCATGTTATTTTCTATGGAATACTGAATTTGGATATCAAGATATTTTATTAGGTAGACATTCTGTTCAGTAGTAAATTAAAGAGCTTTACTAAACCTTGGACTCTTTTAAAACTACAGTAACAGTATTCATTTGGCAAGCATAATACTTAGCCCCTACTATATATAGAAGATAATGTGGGAATGACAACATAAATTCCTTGGTTTTGTTCTGAAGAAATAAGTACAAAGAAGATTTAGGAGGAGAAAGAATAAAAGTACCCAGTGAGGGCTGAGAGATGACTCAGCAGTTAAAGGTGCTTGCTTGCCAAGCCTGCCAGCTGCGTTCAATTCCCCAGGCACCTACACAAAGCCAGCTGTGCAAAGTGGCACATGTGTCTGGAATTCATTTGCAGCAGTAAGACGCTCTGCCATCCCCATACACACATACTCTCTCTCTCCCTCCCTCTCATAAATTATATAAATAAACAAATAAATAAATACTAAAGTGCCCAAAGAATTCTTTCTGTCAGGTGAGGGCAGTTCCCTGCTGACAACAGTGCAGAGAAGTTCCTGGCTAGGTGGCATGCTTCTAAAGTATTGCCTTGTAAAAAGAGAATGATTTAAAAACACATTTTGCTGGCACCATATAGAAAGACTTAAACACACACACACACACAAAAAAATTTAAATCCGCAAGTCCCATTTGCCTGACTCAGTTCTAATCCAGCCCCAAGGAAGCTCACCACAGCTGTTCCATCTGGCAAAGCCCCTGGCTGCTGCCTCCACTGTCTCCTGTTTACAGCTTCCTGCTGAACCAGATGTTTATAAACGCTAAAATGATGATTAAGCACAAAGTCATATATTACTAAAAACCCTAATGAGAGATGCCAATATGAAATAAGGATGTATGAGGTGGAGATACATGCCTAATCTTGGGGAAGGGCACTTGTTTGCAGTTGAACTACAGATTTACTCTAGGAGGGCATTAAACTCAATGGGAAACCATGATTCAAGGTGAAAATTTGAATTACTCCTGGTGCTTGAGATGACCTCCACCATATCCTCCTATGTATGTGTCCAGATATATTCTGAAGAGCCTATGAAATTCTTGTCTCTTTTTCCTAATGTTTGGCATGATATCCAAGCAGCCTAAGTTTCCATTAGTATTTTAATATCCATGCTCCACTGTTAGCTTACATTGAAATCGCCCATGGATTATGTCTAAGGCTTGCCTCTCTAATTATGTCGCTGATTCTTTTTTTAATCTAAATTCATCATTAATTTATGGAGATAGTCTTGAATTATGAATCACTCCTACACTCTATTAACCATCCTTCCCAGCTTAGTGTCATTTGAAAATCTAATAAGTATGTCATTTAAATCTGGATCTGTCATGGAACAGGCAAGCACATGTACTTCCTTTAGGCTAATTGTCCTCTCTCAAGGCTGACAATACTTTCTGAGTGTTCAGCTACCCAAGTGGACCCTTTAATTGGTTTCTATTTCTCTACCTCATCTGCAGAGATTAACAGGAAGATATGCTAATGTTGAGATGAGAATTATAACTCCTAAAATAGCTTCCAAATCTATGAGTCTAATAATTTCATTTTATTAATTGATATTCATTAGTAGTGACTTTCAAAATGGCTCATGCAATCATTGCCTTTTTACAAACTCAAGAGTCTTTCTAAAACCATTCTAAGAAACTAACCTCAGGTGCTAGTAGTGCAGTTTTGGAATGTCTGCTTTTTGAAACTGCAAATATTTCATGCCCTAAGCACAGTTAGCATGTTTTTTACATACTAGTCTGTTTCTCATTGTAACCAGAATTTCTCTTTGAGCATCTATCTTTTCTGGGCTGCCTTTCACTGTTGACACTTAAACCTGTGTTCTCTGAGGGCTTTATAACATTTCCTTGGTTTGAAGCCTGGTTATATATCTAAGTTCTTGAGCAATTTGTTCCCTGACTATTATGAACTCTCAGGTGTCATAGTCATTTTTATCTGGAGGATTTTCTTTTGTGACATCTACTTACAGGAAAGAAATTAATGGAGTGAAGTAGAATATGTTTTGGTGAACTTCTATTCAGAGAAGTCAAGAAAATTCCAAGTTTTGTGTTAGTTTCTGCCTTTTTGGTTGCTTTTAAAATATTTTTTAAAATTTATTGTCAGGCAGAGAGAGAGAGAGAGAGAGAGAGAGAGAGAGAGAGAGAGAGAGAGAGAGAGAGAGAGAGAGAGAGAATGGGCATGCCAGGGCATCTTGCCACTGCAGACTAACTCCAGAAGCATGCAGCACTTTGTGCATCTCTTTGTACATGGTTTGCAAGCAAGTGCCTTTAACTATTCAGCCATCTCCCGCCCCCACCCTTTTTTGAGACAGGGTTTCACTGTGTAGCCCAGGCTGGCCTTAAACTTTCAGCAATCCTCCTGTCTCAGCCTCCCAAGTGCTGGAATTACAAGCATGAGCCACTGTGCTCAGCTTCAAAATCTTTGTTTGGGACATGATGTCATTGATGCTAAAACTCCTCTTGCTGAAAATTGTGGTCTCAGAAAGACTTTATGCTTACTCTCTCGATCTATCATTCATATTTGTCACCTAATTAAGCAACCCATACCAACCCTGCAGATTTCTACCCTGACAACACTTCTCTTTATCTCAATGAATACTTCATCACACACGTTTGATTTTATAGTTGATAGAGAAGGTTCAAAAAGAGCAGGACCAAGTTCCCCAACGAAAGATGAGATATAATTAAGAATCATCTGACAAACGTACAATTGAAGGCCTGGAAACCACATGCACCTTCAGACCTTGGGGTGAGGAGAAGAACCTAGACAAATAGGGTTTCTGTCAGCCAGGAAAATTTCTGCTACTGTATGTACGCATTCACTATCATACTACTTTTACACATGAGTTAACTGCCTCTCTTTTCAATTTCTATAAATAACATAACATGGAATAAGAGGTATTAGCATACCTCACTAGGATTTCACCGACACCTTAAGGTGTTGAGGAAAGAAAATGTGCCAACACTGTTCATTATGATTAGTTAAGGAAATTATAAGGTTATCCAGTTATAGAACAAGATTTACTATCTTAAGCAAGCAATGCTGTATAATATATTATGACATGAGAAGTTTCTTTAGTATGTTAAGAAAGTATGTCAGTCTGTCTACTAACAATGATTCAAATTTTTAAGTAATAAGACTGTCTTTTAGGACTCAAGTAAAATAAAAGATTAAGTAGTTTTAGTTTTTTAAAAAATCATTCAGCCAGGCGTGGTGGCACACTTGGGAGGCAGAGGTAGGAGGATAGCCTTAAGTTTGAATCTACCCAGAAACTATATAGTGAATTTCAGGTCAATCTGGGCTAGATCGAGACCCTATCTCAAAAAATATTCAAAATTAGATATCAAATATGAATAATAAGCAAGAATACTATTATACTAATAATGTATCTGGTATATTAATATCTAAAATGCACCAGGTTTTTCATAATCATTAGTTAATTCTCATAAGAACCCCATGGGATAAATAGTATTATTGAAATTTTATAGAAGAGAAAACTCAGGCCCAGAAAGTCAGAACAGATAGAAAAGACAAGATCTGAGCCTGAGACAAATCTGACAGCAAGGTTCCAAATCTCAATCATTCTGCCTCCATAAAGAAAATCCCCCTCATGAGCAGTTTCTGCTTCAATGGCATGCAGTTAGTTTTCTCGTAATTCTCATAATGCATTAGACTATGTATGTATTCATAACTGTGTTCTCATGTACTATTCATTGTTGAGAATAGTCAAGAACATGGGAATGATGGCAGAAAAGTAACATAAAGCTACAGACAAGATTGGGCATGAAATGTTTGCTTTCCATTTTTGCATTCATCTAATACAAATCTGATTCAGAGTCCCCAGAAGGCAACCAGTCCCCAAGGAAGACTCTTCCCATGTCTTTAAAAACAGTGTGTGGGCTGGAGAGATGGCTCAGCGGTTAAGGCACTTACCTCCAGTGCCTAAGGTCCCGGGTTCAATTCCCCAGGACCCACATAAGCCAGACGCAAAAGGTGGCGTCCCTGGTGCACCCTGGTGCGCTCTCTCTCTCTCTCTCTCTCTCTCTCTCTCTCTCTCTCTCTCTCTCTCTCTCTCTCTCTCTCCTTGAAAAATGAATAAATAAAATATTTTTTAAAAAAAATTTTAAAAAGTGTGTGCCCAGGTCACACTGTGCAGGGACAAGAAAAGCCATCAATATCCCTCCAGTGTGGTTTGTGGGTGAGGCCGTATGCTGTGTGTAATGTAATGAACAGAGATTTCAGTAGCAGCCATACATTAAATGTGCCAGATTTGATAGGTCTGGCAGTGCCCTCATGACAAGCCCCGTGCCCTAGTGTCATCATGTAACTCAATGTCCTCTGACTTAATTCAAGGACAGATGTTGTTAGTATTTAGGTCAGCACTCCCCAGTAAAAACATAATGTGAGGACAGAGTGGGTAGGAACACCCTGAAGCACAGTCCCCCCCCCCCACTACCCCACTGGAATTGACTGAGGCCTTCATGACTCCACAGTGAATGCCATGACCTCATGGAGGAGGGCCCCAGGGTAATGGGAGCAAGGGTGGAGGGGATAAAAGGCCTGGTATAGTACATACCCATAATAAAATGTGAGGAACTGGGAAGATGACTCAGTGGGTAAAGCACTCGCTGCATAAACATGAGGAACTGAGTTCAGATCTTCAGTGCCCACAAAAAGATGCTGGGTGTGGTGGCAGGCATCTACAATCCCAGCACTGGGAAGGTAGAGACAGAAGGATCCCCAGGGCTTCCTGGCTAGATTTTCTATTGAAATCAGTGAGTTCCAGGTTCAGTATGAAACTCAGTCTCATAAAACAAGGTGGAGGACAAATAACAAAGATACCTAATATTGTCCACTGGCTTCACACACATGTGACTACACACACACATACAGAGAGACACACACACATACACACACACAAATAATCTGACCCACATAATTAATTTAAAATATTCTAATAGTCATTTTAAGTAGAAAACAGCTTAAACTAATGACTATTTCATTTAACCCAATATATCTATAAGGCCATGATTTCAGTATGTGGAACTAGATACATTTCAAGTATTTAATATTCATAAGAATCTTAACTATAAATCTAGATTAATACACCCTTTTGACATTCTACCATATTGTTTTTCTCAATAATTTTTATAGGTCCTAATTATACTCAATGACACACACCTGCATTGTAAAGTAAATACAAAGCTGAACTCTGACAGCTAACCTTGCTGAAGTAGAATTGGCATCCATTTTGAAAAATAATTACTTGACATAGTTATAAGACGGAGTGGAAGATTATCATTTCAATGCCTGTAGATGAGCTTATGCAGTATTTATGGATGTGTAAAAAATTCCCATAAGAAATAATTTGGAGCACCTTATAACACAGAGTGGGATCCAGAGCAAATATTGACATAAAATCTAAACATACACACACACACACACACACACACACACACACATAGAGTTGTTACTCAGATGCCCATCTCACACTAATAAAGGTGAAAAAAATCTCAAACAAAGTCTTTCAAACTATTCTAACTTTTGAGTATTATTATTTCTTTATGTGACCTTTATAAATGTTATAGAAATGAGTTCCTAAGGTCTTAGTCAAGTGAATTACTATATCCTGACTATTGTCAATAAAACAATTTTAGTTTTGAAATAAGTTATCTCTAGTCCACATCTAATAAGTAGGAGATGAAGCCAATCACCTAATAAAGTCATCTGCTAGATCTTTATAATATAACTACAGCATTCAGAAAATGGAAAAAGGTACAACTTTATTTATTTAAAAGAAAGAATAAGTTTTGTATATTCTAACATGAAATGATATCACACTGTATTAAATTTTAAAAATCGAATTGCAATTCATAGAGAAATAGAGAAAGAAATTGACTCTATTCTGAAAAATTGAGATGAAAGTAATCTAAATTACCACTAATTTATTTTATTGTTGTAATTAATTTGGAATAATAAAATCTTTCTTACAAAATAGAATATCTTATTTTATATAACAGATGAATAAATTTTTCAGTTTTCATGCCTGCAAAAAGTATCGAACCACAAAATTGCAAATTTTAAAAAGTGGGTATAGACACACCCTATTTCACTGCAAAGGAAATTATGTAGTTAATCACAACACTATATCTGCCAACTTCAACTTTTTGGGAGTTTTGAGGTACAAGTTTGGCTTGAAGATTATTTCCTGCAGCTGTCTAATGAGCTCATTCAGTTCCATAATTGATTCTGAGCCACTGAATTCAAGCTTGAGGAAAGGCTCCCAAAAGCAAAAAATAAAAATTGTTTAATTGTTTGCAAGATTAGATACATGATAGATAGATAGATAGATAGATAGATAGATAGATAGATAGATAGATAGATAGATGATAGATAGATAGATAGATAGATGATGGATGATGGCTAGATAGATAGATAGATAGATAGGATGGATGATTGGTTGGATGGATGGAGAGATGATAGATAGGTAGATAAATAGATAGAGAGATAGATGATAGATGGATAGATAGATAAATAGATGATGGATGAATAGATAGATGATGGATGATAGATAGATAGATAGATAGATAGATAGATAGATAGATAGATAGATAGGTGGATGGATGGATGGATAGATAGATAGAGCAGAGTGCTCTTTGATAGTGATGATATTGCTCAGTTTTTGCAGTAGAGGCAACAGTGGTGTCAGAACTTCAAGATGGATACGCCGAAATAAGTCAGAGATTTAAACATCTTTCAAAACTAAAGAGGAAAAATGGAAAACTCAGTAAATATAGAACACTCAAGAATACTCTCAGCCAAAAGCTGTTGCAGAATAAACTTTCTTTTCAAGAGGATGTAAAGGGCAATGTGGATTGTGATCACCAGGGGGGATTCTACTAAGCCAGGGCTTCCTCCCTCATTGCTCCATGCCTGTCCCTCTCAGAACTGCATGCTGGTGAAAGGTGTCCTTCCCCACATGTGGGAGGGCCATTCTTTGCCAAGGGTATAGAGTCAGGGACCGAGCTGTGCTCACTTGCTAAAACTTCCAAACAAGCTTTCCAACGTATTCATAACATCACAAGCTAGGCCACAATTTGTGCCACTAGACAAATTTTTAAAAGATTAAAGTCCTACAAAATACATTCTGAAACTACAGTGGAAATAAGAAACCAGTTTTAAAAAATACCTGGAAACCCCCAAATACATGAAAACTAAGTAAACATATGCAGGCACACTTGTAACTCGAAGAAGGTATTAAAAGATATTGAGAAGGTATTGAGGGTTGTTTGAAAATGAAGCATTCCCTAGCAAAATGTTTGGGAGGCAGCTAAGGCAGTCCTCAGAGGGAATTTCATAGTTTTAAACACTCAACTGAGAAAAACCCTCTTAAAGCACTCTCCATTATGAATATAGACATATGCTTTTAAACTTTAAATATTTGCGCTAAGAATTCTACTTTTTTTTTAAATTTCAGGTATACATCCATATTTAAAGAAACTGTAAAAAATGACATGAAAAAATGTAAGACTTCAATGAAAACGATGGGACCAGCAAAAGTTGAGGTCCCTTCTCCAAAGGATTTTCTAAAGAAACATTCAAAGGATAAAAGTCTTCCACCCAGTAAGTTTTACCACATTTTATTTTTAATAATAAAACTGTTAGCAGATAATTATTTTGCATTTAAATTTTTTGTTAGCAGGTAACTTAAGGAGATTTATTTTATTATCAAGGAATAAAAATGTGCATCCCTGATAGCAACTTTACCTTATATTAAATGGAACCTAGGTGACTAGGAGAAACGCAGTGTAGAGAATGAGAATAAAAAAGAGAGAAGAATGTTAAATTTCCCCACCATGGAGACTTTTAAAAATATTTATTTATTTCCAAGGAGAAAGAGAGAGAGAGGGAGGGAGACACAGAGAGAGAATGAATGGACCTCTAGCCACTGCAAACAAACTCCAGATGCCTCTTTGTGCATTTATGTGGTTACTGGGGAATCAAACCCAGGCTGCCTGGCTTTGCAGGAAAGCACCTTAACCACTGAGCAATCTCTCCAGCCCCATGGAGATTTTTAAAAAAATGATTTCTTTATTGTTAATAACTAGAAATTCTTTATGAACAAGTCTTGTGTTGGTACCCCCATTTCCCTCTTCCCTGCCTCCCATCCACCGAGGGCCTTCCTCAGTGGGATTGTTGGAAGGGTCCCATGAGACTTTTAATGAGACATGCCTGAACTACATTGACTACATTGTAGACTATCCAATGAGGGTCCGCCTCCAAGACTCCATGCGCCACCATCTTACCCCTAATGTACCATTTCCACACAGAACAACATGGACTAAAGGGTTTCTTTTTTAGTTCAGTGCTGGGAATTGAACCAGGTCCTCCTGACTGTAGCCTACCTCCTAAGGTTACTACCACCCAGAATTTTTCATACTCCCCTTTGCACATGCTCTTCATTTAACAGCAGATGAAGGTATCTATCTTTGCAAGGTCTTTCCAGCTTGACAGGTGTGGACAGGCATCACTGGTCCAAGTATGTCTCTTTAAACTGTTGACCTTTCTACTCCTGCTGCATCAAGAGCATCCTGCAGCAGCTCAAGCCCAGCTCTGGAGTGCAAACATGACATCACTTATCTTTGTGGCAATATTTTATGTCCCACAATCCTCTCTCACGATATTCATCTTATGACAAAGGGCAAGAGCATTATCAGAAAACATGGAAAGACAAAGCTTGATTCACGATTCCAATAGTCTTTTTGTATCTTCCTCTGATCACACCCTGGCATTTGTTACCATCAATACCATCAAGAACACTGGAAAATCTTCAAATAAAATTCAGGATTCTCACCCCCTTAGGATTAGCGATCTCTTTCAGGTCCTCGTGTATGCTTTGTAGAGTTATACATATTACATAGCCCAACTACCAAACTACATAAATCTCATGGAGCTAACACAGAACAAGAGAAGAAGCCCAGTTCTCTCAGAAACTTCATAAGGCAAATGCAGATGCAAACCTTCACTGACATTAAGAATAACTAAGAAACTTGGGGTCTGCTGAGAAGTCCAGGGTGTAGCTAGTTCAGAGGTAGAGAACACATCAACTTCTCGGCCAAAGTAGCTTCTGGGAGGAAAGGGTTTATTTTGGCTTACAGAATCAAGGGGAAGCTCCATGATGGCAGGGAAAACGATGGCATGAGCAGAGGCTGGACATCACCTCCTGACCAACATCGGATGGACAACAGCAGCAGGAGAGTGTGCCAAACACTGCCAAGGGGAAACTGGGTGTGACACCCATAAGCTGCCCCCAACAACACACCTCCAACAAGGTTCCACTTCTAAAATTGCCATCAGCTGGGGATGGAGCATTTATTCAGAATGCATATGTTTATGGAGGACGCCTGAATCAAACCACCACAGTGTCTAGCATGTGAGAGGGGCCTGGATTCAACCCTCACACACACACACACACACACACACACACACACACACACACACACACACACACACAATCAGATGTTAAAGAGTTGTAAAAGTCTGTTCTATCCAGACAAGGTGGTATGAACTTTGGTCGTAGCTACTTGGGTGGAAGGAAGGAAAGAGGGAGGGAGAAGTGGAGGGCAGAGAAACTGAGAGAAAAAAGGACAAGGGGGAAAAGGGAGGAAAATGCCCAAAAAGATGCAGGCATCCTGGAGGCTAGAAGTCAGATATGCAGACGTCAGCATGGCCGCTTTCTTCCGTGGCCTCTTCTTCTCCTTGGCTTCCACAGAACTTTGTCTTTCCCTCCCCTCCCCGCCTTCACATGCACTTTCTTCTGTGTGTCCACATTTCCTTTTGTAAGGACACCAGCCATGTTGAATTAGGGACCAATTCTAATAACTTCATTTAAACTAAGTTACCTGAATGACCTTAACTCCAAATATAGTTACATGCTGAGGCACTGGAACTAGGGATTCAATATCTGATTTCTGGGAGGACCTGAGTCAGCCCTAAGAAGAGGTTAATCCAGTACAGAGACTTAACAATAAGTACTTTTTTCATGAATATAGATGTCATATAAACTAATTAAGCAAATGAAATCAACTGCAACACAAGTAAATGAAATCACAGCCCGTAGTCACTAGATGGGTTTAAGACTGGAATAAGGCCTTGTTTGACAAGAGGGTTATTGTTCTCCCTTTTCAGAAACAAACTATAGTTAGATCACTTTGCAGAATGGACACACCGTGTTAGTGTGACTGTGTCAGGATAGACTGCTGGCATTGTCAGGCTGAAAAGGCTATGTAAAAACAAACCATTTCATCTGCTATTCAGTAAGAGCATGTGTGTTGAGGAGTAAGGAACATTCTGGGTGGTAGTTACGTTAGGAGGTAAGATAAAATCAGGAAGGAAGGAATAAGAAAATTTCAGCCACATTGGTAATGTTTTCTTTGTGAAGTTGTGCGTTAGTACATGATGTTTATTCAATGTAATAATAATTTCAGTAAAAATCCATATATTAATTTACCTGGTGGCTTTGTAGTAGTTGTCCCCTGAAGAATCAATTATTGATAATACTCCTAGTACTCTGAAAAGTGTCTGTGTTTTTTAAATAAACTTTTTAAACAGAAAAGCTGAACATTTGTTGTTATAGTCTTTATTAGAAAATATTTTCATATGAGCCAGAAGAAAATGTAGTAGTGAACTAGCATATAATTTAGCATTCTTATTTCCTCATATATGTTTAATTTTACTTGTGTGTGTGTGTGTGTGTGTGTGTGTGTGTGTGTGTGTGCTAAATGCATGTATGCGTGCAGGTGTGTGTGCCCCATGCACATAAACCGAGGCCAAAGAAAGTGTTCTCCTCTACTGCTCTTCTACTTTATTTCTCTGAGACAGAGTCTCTCATAGAATCTGGAGTGACCCCTTTTTGGGTTAGCCTGGCTGACCAGAGAGGCCCAGTAATCCTCCTGGCTCCAACTCCCTCAGCACAGGTGTTACAGACATGCACAACCATGCCTGTCTTTTTACATGGATTCTGGGCCTTGAACTTAGATCCTCATACTTGTTCAGCAAGCGCTCTTACCTGCTGAGCCATCTCTCCAGCCCCACTTTTATATTTTCATACTGTTTTTCAACTTAAAATTTATTTATTTGCAATGAGAGAGAGAGAGAGAGAGAGAGAGAAATGGGTGTGCCAGGACCTCTAGCCACTGCAAACAAACTCCAGATGCATGTGCCACTTAGTGCATCTGGCTTTACTTGGGTACTGGGGAATAGAAGAACCCAGGTCATTAGGCTTTGTGGGCAAGTGCCTTAACCACTGACCCATATCCCCAGTCCCTGTTTTTCAACTTTTAATTGATTATTTTACATTTAATTTCTTGAATTTTGGTCATTAGTTTTTTTTTTCTTTTTAAGTGACTTTATTGGGGTATGATTGACAAATAAAAGGCTCTATATATTTTATGTATACTAATCAATTACTTTGGGACTGTGTATAAATTTTTACCTTAGGTATTGGAATATGTTATTCATGGAACCTCAATAGTAGTTGTAAATGAACTCTCAGTAGTAGTTGTAAATATCTGGATATTATAATTATTGCTGAGTAGCAGTGTTCATTTTTTAACACTAACAAGGAAATGTTATGCTTAACAGAAAGCAGATTTCAGAGGAATTGGGTCAAGAAGCCTGCTGTGCCCTTGAGGACTGATCACCCAGTCATGGGGATCCAGAGTGAAAAAAATTTTATAAATACAAATGCAGCTGACGTCATCATGGGAGTGGCTAAAAAGCCTAAGCCAATTTATGTTGACAACAGGACTGGAGACAAGCATGACCTTGAAACTTCAGGATTGGTTCCAAAGTACATCAATAAAAAGGTAGCCTGCAATGTATTATTGAGAGACCCGAGATTCAAATAACTCAAATATAGTGTTCATAATATTGTTACTTTCTCTCTCTCTATACACACACACACAGTGTTCTCTCACTGGTCAAATTATAGAATTGCCCATTAATACTCCTCTGCAATTCGTGTTTGTTTTAAATCTCAAGTGAAGAAATTTCTGAGAACTTGTAGTTAATATTATGTAATTTAGCAGATGAAAGTTATTGGTTTCCTCAATTTCAATTACTGATATGTCTAATATTTAATAACAAATATTCTCTGAAAAATATTGACTGTGATGAGGTGGAAATGTCACCAGAGGCACAGTCACTAAGGTAAATCTGGAAGAAATGACCTTTCCAGATGGGATGATGCAGTCATTAAAATGTGACCCCTGGCTGGCAGAGTGAGAGAAACAAAGACAAACACTGCCTCCACCTACCAGAAAGAGCTCAAGTCTCCATCCCGATTGAACACATTCAACTTGAGCTTGGAAAAACCTTGCACGTAGTGCACAGTGATAATATATTTAGGGTTACTGATTTCTACCCAAAAAGGTATTTATTTTAAAGGCATGAAACTTTATTGGTGAATGTTATGGAAGTTTAAGTTCAATGGCGTGGATATTTTCTTAAAGATTTTTCCCCTTCTTAGCCCTTATTTACTTCAGAGCACTTATATGTGTTAATTTATTCAGTTGTCTCTCAGTAACTACAGAGATTTGGTTCCAGAACCCCCAGGAATACTAAATCCATGGATGCTCAAATTCTTCATAAAAAATGACTTAGTATTTGTATACAACCATCATACATCTTACCATGTGTTTGAAATTATCTCTAGATTACTTAAAATACGCAATGCAAAAGCTAATAATTGTTACACTCTGTTGCTGGGATGATGACAAGGAAAAATCAGTGTGTACCTGCTGAGTAGAGATGCAGTTTTTATGCATTCCGTCTGTGGTTGGTTGAATCCATCTCTCACCATAGAATAAGAATTCCTCACCAAGTACATTGTCAGGTACTGTGGAGAAGGAGCACAGGGCACACTGCTTCTCTTGGTGTCGACATACATCTATGCAGCCTCTCACTGACCTGAAAGCATCCCCGCTGATGGCTTCACTGTTGGTCCTTGTCAGCAGCCCAGAAAACAAAAATGAGGTTTGCCTTTCCAAAAACAGCCTCGACATGGCAGCCAATTCTCCCTTAACATTGGCATTCTTGGTACCATTGAAGGGTTTGTTTTCATAATGTGTTGCGAGTGTTTGTCTTATTTAGCAAGATTATGAAAAGAAGGCCTCAAAGACAGTCAAGAGATTTCAAGTAAAAGTTGAAGCATGTGTAATACAGAAAAGGACCACGTCATGTATCATGAACATTGGCTACATCTAGAACAGGGAAATCAAATAGCCACAATAGCATCTCGTTATGAAGAGACCAGAATGAACTAGTTCTCATTCTCCAGGAGAAAATAAGTCACCATTCTTGTCAATTTGCATTTTAGCCAAGTGTTTAAGTTTGTAAAAAAAAAAAAAAAAGAAAAAGAAAAGCAGTGTCGGAGCTGGAGCTCATCAGTTAAGAGCTTGCCTGCAAAACCTTAGGACGCAGATTTGATTCCCCAGTACCCTCATAAAGCCAGATGCACAAGGTTTTCAGTGGCTAGAGGCCCTGTTGCACCCCTTCTATCTCTATGTGCCTCTCCTCCCCCCATAAATAGATAAAATATTTTTAAGTATTTTTCTACCATCATTGGCTGCTAAATTTACGTATGTACGACTCCATTAAAGATAGTGATTACTTCTTTTCCTTAAAAAATTTCCCTGGCAGGATTATGGTGTCACACCTGAATACATATGTAAGCGAAACGAGGAAGTGAAGAAAGCCCAGGAAGAGTATGATAAATATATTCAGGAAAGCCTTAGGAAAGCAGCTATGAAGAGGCTCTCTGATGAAGAAAGGGAGGGGGTTCTGCAGGTAAGTGTTCTGGTACTCATCCCGTTGCGCATCTCTCTGGGCCACCTCTGTTTGAAGAAAGGCCTGTCCTCTCTGCCACCAGCATGCCTATCAAAACCAGTGCTTACCACGAAGTTGTGGTTATAACAACAACTACATAAAGTAAGCTGGCTCTTCAGGACAGCAAAAAACTAGTAATACAGGAATTCATCAAATAATATTTTGTTTCCAGCTTGGTGAGTTTCTATTATTGTAAAGAAGCCTAGATTCTCCTATGACAACATGAATAAATAAAGTGAGGAAGCATTTTGTTTTCATTCAGTTGTCTGACTTTATAAAGAACAATACCATAACTGAGATCTTTTCACTAGGTGGAGCTCTAGAATAATTGAAGCCGGCCCTAAACCACTTTTTACTTCCTAGAATACAACTATCCATGTTATTAAATTAAGCAGGTGTTAGATTATACATATATGTCTTTTATTTTGAATAAAATGGATATAAGGATGTATTTATATTGTATTTTTAATGGGAGATTTCTATCTGAAATATGGGAACATTGAGAGACATAAGCAGGGTTGCTGCTGTATTATTTGTAGAGAGTGTTTATTAAACCCCTGTGTGTCGGGTCACATTGTCTCTTATAAAGGTGAAATAGTTCTTTATTTTTTATTTTTATAAATTGAAAGATTTTGTCTATATTCAGGAAAGGCTATTTCCAATGATCTCATAAAATAAGTAAACTTTTGCCTTCTCATGCTGTTGACTGCTGTTAGGTCATATGTTGTTACAAATTCTTAACATTTTATCAATGTCATCACAATCATCAAGAAAGAATTATCAAGTACCTGTTTTACATACAGTATTATGCTAAGCCATGAAGATACTAAAAGGGGCAGAAGATAAAATTTCTGCTATTGAGAATGTCGTAATTCAATTGATGGGAAGATATAATATATATGTGTGTGTGTTCGTGTATAGATATGAATATGTGTATATGACTATGGATTGCAAGTTCCAAGGTGGTAGTGACCACCAAAGGCTATATATATCGATCTTAAGCTGATCCCTGAGGTGTAGCGTGAGAGGGTGTCCCAGACAGCCAGAGGCATTTGGGGGTTAGAAACTGTCTCTCTTTGTTGACAGCTGCATCTCAAGTGCCTAGCTTAGCACCCAGAATTAGTATGAGGGTGCCAGGGGAGGAGGGCGTTGGAAAGAAAAGTGGAAGAGCAGCAGGCATGAAAATAGGGAGTTTCAGGTCACTTGAGGGAGAGTGAGGGTTTGAGGCCATTATTTCTCTCTAGCTTGTCCATTTTCAGGAAGCTCATATCTCTATGAAGGCTAGATTTTTATACCCACATAATGTTGAGAAATAAGGGGAATAGAAGATCATCCCTTAGAATGAAAAGGCTTGTACCATTGGTTGTAATGGAAAAGCAGTCCTTGGCTTCCTCTCCTGGTCATCCCCAAACATCCCTTTGATGCAACAAAAGCAAAACAACAAAATTTCTTTCAGATGCTTTACTAGCCCAGTGTACAGTGCTGTAGTAACACAGCCCTTGCAGTCCTACCAGTGAGCCCGAACCAAACTTCTCATGAGATTAAAAAACTGTACAGATTGGGGTTGGAGAGATTGCTCAGTGGTTAAAGGAATGTTCTTGTAAAGCCTGATGGCTGGAGTTTGATCCCCAGTATCCATGTAATGCCAGATGCACAAAGTGGCACATGTGTCTGGAGTTTGTTTGCAGAGACAGGAAGCCCTGGTGTGCCCACGTGCATTCTCTCTCTCTCTCTCTCTCTCTCTCTCTCTCTCTCTCTCTCTCTCTCATAAATAAATAAATAAAATTTTTTGAAGTCGTATAGATGTCTATGAAAATATGATTGATTGCCCTAATCAGAGCCATATCCTGTTCATTCCTCATGAAAGGAACTGTCACATTTTACCTAGAAGGGATCAGCTGTCCTATAGCTCCACACATCTCACGTTGTAGTTGAGATAAAATGCAAATACATTCAGTAGGTTCATCAGCACAGCTGTCCATCATTCATTTATTGAACATCTACTGTGTTCCAGGCACTGTGCCCAGCCTAGACAATAGTTCAAAATGCCAAAAACAAACAAACAAAAAAAACAAACCAGTCCTTACTGTCAGTGAACAGCACGTTTGGTTTGCACTTGTCATTGGTCACAAAATTATTAAATCAATAAATAAGGACTAAAATTACATTCATTGATTCTCAGGCTGGTGTTTTCCTCATTATGACCTTAAGGCTATCAAAGGGAAGCTTTGTTGCAGCAGGAAATTGAAGGCCAAGCCAGCTGGGGTTGTGGAGAGAATTTGGGAAGGAAGTGAATACAGAAATTAAGTCCAGTGAAGGGAACCTCCAAGAAAGATCCAACCAGCAAGAGCCTCTGCAGCTCCCCTGACTGAAGACAAGGGGACTCCAGCAGCAGCTATGCTTGAAGGGTGGGGATGAGAAGTTGTGTTTTCAGTGCTTAATAAGCGTTAGAGCCCTGAAGAGGTATCACACACACAACACAGTGTTGATGGAAAGGAGGAAGAAATACCCCAACTTCTGTCCTATCCCACTAGGGGGTCTTTTGACTGAATGTAGGGGGCAGAACCAGGAGACAGCCCATAGGGAATCTACTCTGAACCCAATCCTAGTCCCCGGCAGGGCAGGAAGGTAGAGAATGTTTGGAAGCCAAAGGGGGATACAAGTAAAGACAATTTTTATTATATGACCACATTTCCCCATTTGAATTTTTCCCTCATTAGCAACATTACTTCAGCATCATTGTACTTAACCTTTTCCTTGCACAAAGCAGCCAACACAGCAGCTTGTGGAAGGAAAGGGTTTCTTTGGGCAGGAAAAACATGGCCTGAGCAGAGGCTGGACATCACCTCCTGGCCAGTATCAGATGGACAACAGCAGCAGGAGAATGTGCCCAGCAATGGCAAGGGGAAGCTGGTTATAAAACAACCATAAGCTGCCCCCAACAACACACCTCCAACAAGGTTCCAATTCCAAAATTGCCATCAGCTAAGGATCAAGCATTCAGGGCTGGAGAAATGGCTCAGCAGTTAAGGCACTTGCCTCCAGTGCCTAAGGCCCTGGGTTCAATTCCCCAGGACCCACATAAGCCAGACCCACAAGGTGGTGGCCCTGGTGCATTTTCTCTCTCTCTCTCTCTCTCTCTCTCTCTCTCTCTCTCTCTCTCTCTCTCTCTCTGCTTGAAAATGAATAAATAAAATCTAAAAAAGGATCAAGCATTCAGAAATTATAGATTTATGGGAGACACCTGAATCAAACCACCATAAGCATTAAAATAAGAGAAAAATGAAAAATCAAAGTAAGGCATTGCTATTGCTGCAATGGATAAAAATCCTTTTCATCAGATAAAACGACTGAAAAGGTCTTAAAATCAGCAAGGAGCCTACTTGAACATAATGTGAAATTATATTTAGTTTCCATCCCTAGCTGTTGACTTTGATCCAAACATTATTATACAAACTAGAAGATAAAAGCAAGCTGTCTGTTCTTTAAACAGAAGTCCAGAGGAAAAGTGGACTGCTGTGACCACATGTAATATGGAAATATCACTCAACTGAAAGTGTATAAATATATACATTTCCTCTGAGCAGTAGGCACCCCCGTGGAGCACCATGAATACAGTCAAACGGTTCCTAATGAAAGACCATGTCGAAGTCAAGTTCCTTTGAGGACTTCTTTTTGGAATACATTTCATGTGCAATTCAAACTGTGTTGATCCATCTCCCTATCTGGATACTTTTTTTTCCATTTCTATTTTTACCCTTCCCAGATCTTTGCTTTACTCTCAATAAGGGGTCAAAATCTGCTACCTTCTTGCCACCAACCTGTGTTCCCGGAGTACTTAAGATTGAATTTGGAATATGAGGGCTTACTGTGAAGTCATTATTACTTAATCTCTTTCATTTCATCTCTTTTTATTAGCATGTCCTTCTTATACAACATGATGGGTGGCACTGTGACTATTTGCATACATGTGGATAAGGTGTGCTGATCATATTCACTCCCTTTACCCTCTCGGATCCCCGTTCCCCTTCCTATTGGTCCCCTGCCTCTTCCCAGAACTCCCTTCTCTGCTTTCACATCTTTCTTGCTATTAATTTTTAACTTAGGTTTCACTGTGGCATTTGTGTGCATCTGTGTTGTTATACTTTGCTCTAACCTGCCCCTTCCCCGCCTCTGGCTGGCCCTCTGACGTCATGTCACGCGGCATTCCATTACTCTCTCGTTGCTCCCTCCCTCTCTTAAGATCTTTTCCTTCTCTCTTCACAGTGTCCTTTTCTGGTTTCATGACCTACTCACACAAATATACACACACATACAAATATGTAGAACTTTACATCTAGGTTCCACCTATGAGAGACAACGTGTGATGTCTGTCCTTCTAAGTCTGCCTGTATTCACTGAAAATAAGGATTTCCAGTGCCATCCATTTCCTACAAATGCCATGATTTCATTTTTTTCTCTGTATCTGTATTACATTTTCTTGACCCATTTACCTGTTGGTGGGCACCAAGGCTGGTTCCATTTTCTAGCTATTGTGAGGGGCACAGCAACTCTTAGTATGTTGACTTAGAGTCTATCCAGTACCCACCCAAGAGTGGTACAGCTGGGACATGTGGCAGTTTTATGCTGAGTTTTTTGAGAAATCATGCTGATTTCCACAGAGGCTGCACCAGTTTACATTACTACCAGGAATATAATGTTTCCTCTTTCCCTACATCCTCACTGGCATGTGTTGTTTGCTTTCTCGGTGATAGCCACTCTCACTGCAGTGAGATGGAATCACAAAATAGCTTTACTTTGCATTTCCCTGATGGCTGAAGATATGGAACACACTTTTGCAAGACTGTGTTGGCCATTTCTAGTTCTTCCTTTGGGAACTGCATATTTAGTTCCTTGGCCAATTATATTTTATTTATTTATTTATTTATTTATTTATTTATTTATGTATTTATTTATTTATTTATTTGAGAGAGAGAGAAAGAGAGAGAGAGAAAATTATGAGTTTTCCAGGGATTTTTACCACTATAGATAAACACCAGACACATGCACCACATAGTGTACCTGGATTTAGGTGGGTACTGGGAAGTTAAACCCTGGCCAGAAGGCTTTGCAAGCAAGCATCTCTAACTGCTGAGCCATCTCCCCAGCCCTTGGCCAATTTATTGACTGATTTGTGTTTCTTGGTGTTTAATTTTTGCATTTCTTTATCCATGCTGGACAGTAATTCTGTGTCTAGCATACAGTTTGAATATTGTCCCCATTTTCCCATTCTGAAGCTGTCTCTTCACCCAACTAATTATTTCTTTTGCCGCTCAGAAGCTTTTTATTTTCTTAATACAATTTTTAAAAAATAATTTTATATATTTATTTGCCAGTAGAGACAGAGAGAAGAGAGACAGAGACAATGGGCTCACCAGGGCCTCCAGCTGCTACAAATGAACTCCAGATGCATGCACCAATTTGTGCACCTGGCTTTACATGGGTACTGGGGAATCGAACCCAGGTTGCTAGGCTTTGTGGGCAAGCGCCTTAACCACTGAGCGATCTCAACATTGATACATGAATATAGTATAAGTTGGCTGTATTTCCACCAAGCTATCCTCTTTTGCAACCTTTTCCCACATTCCACGGAGGGAGGTAACAGTAATCAATGTGGGGTAGTGAGCATCAGTTGGTTCCTGTTAGGAGGACAGTGATTCAGAGTATACCTTCCCATCCTGTGGTTCTTACTTTATTTCTGCCCCACTTTCACAGTGTTCCCTGAGCCTTGTGGGGAGGGGAAATGCCAGAAATATCCTACAGTGCTGAGCTCTCTGATGAGTTTTGAGTCTCCTCAGTGTCTACCTCCATCCCCCTGGAGGAGGTTCTCTGAGAAGAGCACTCATATTTAATTTGCCACTTCCTCTTCAATGTTTCCTGGACTCTAGCACAGGTTTAACTTTGGTAGATCAAATATGTCAACAAATTCATTCATTTCTTCCAAGTTTTCTAGTTTGGTAGAATATAGATTTTTGAAATGGGATCTTATTCTCTCAATTTCATTGGTGTCTATTGTTATATCTCATTTTTCAACTCCAATCTTATTGAGTAGAGTCTTTTCTCTCTTTTGGTTAATTTGGGTAGAGTTTTATCTGCCTTATCTCTTCAAAGAACCAACTCTTTGTTTAATGAATTTTTTAAATTGTTCTCATTTCTAATCCAATGTTTTCTGCCCTGATCTTGATTACTTTTTATGTCTGGAACAGTTGGGTTGTACTTTTAAAATTTTTTTACAAATACTTCCCATGAATCATTAACTTATCTATTTGAGATCTCTTTATTTTCATAATGTAAGCATTTAGAGCTAGAAACTTTCCCCTTAGCACTACCTTCATTGTGTCCCAGAGGTTTGGGTCTATTGTGCTTTCATTTTCACTGAGTTCTAGGAATTTATTTTTCTAGCTTGCAAATTCTTCAACAAACCATTCATTGTTCAATGGTGTATTGTTCAATCTCAAGGAGTTAATGTATTTCCTATTGTTTCTCTTGTTAATTTCTTGTTTTATTGAATTGTGGTCCAATATACTATAGTCATCATTTCAATTTTCCTGAAACTGTGGAGCTTCTCTTTGTGTTATGATATGTGCTCTATTTTAGAGAAAGTTTCACAAGCTGCTGAGAAGAATGTGTGTTCTATAGTGTGGATGTAATGCCCTGTAGATATCTGAAAGTTTCATGAGCCACTGTGAAGAATGTATGTTCCATAGTGTGGACATAATGTCCTACAGATATCTGACAAGTCCATTTGCTCTCTGGTGCTATTTACTACCATTGTTTCTCCATTTATTTTCTGTTTAGATGAAGATAATCTGCCTAGAGTGTGGCTGTGTTTGGAGTGTATATGATAGCATTGTAACACCTGTTTGGTGAGCTGCTCCCTTGATCAGTATGATATAGCCTTCCTTATCTTTTCTGAGTATTTCTTTTTTGGAAGGGGAGGGTGGGTCTCACTCTAGCCCAAGCTGACCTGGAATTCACCATGTAGTCTCAGGGTGGCCTCAAACTCACGGTGATTCTCCTACCTCTGCCTCCTGTGTGCTGGGGTAAAAGGTGAGTGTCACCATGCTCAGCTGAGTATTTTTTACTTAGTCCGTTTTCTCAGATATAAGCATTGCCACACCCTTTTTATCCTTAGTTCCATCTGCTTAGAATATCTTTCTCCATCCTTCACCCTAAGATGGTGTCTGTCTTTGACAGATACTGTCTTGAAGACTTTTCTGATCCAGCCTGCTAATATGTCTTATGGTTGGGGAGATGAATCCATTGACATTTAGAGATACCATTTAAAGGTGTGAGTTAATCCCTGCCATGATGATGATTTTGTGAAGTTCAATGGATTTGGGAGTGTTTTTTTCTCTATATTTGCTTTCACAACTTTTCTAGTTTGTATTATTGTTTTTCCAGTGTGTTATTTTCTCTGCAGGGCTGACTTAGTGCTCATAGACTCATTTATGTGACTTTTATTGTGGAAAGTTTTTCTTTCTCCTATTATTAGGGATAATTTTGCTCAATATAGTAATAAGGGTTGGCATCCATGTTATGACTGACATATTCTGTTCCAAGCCCTCTGGCTTTTAGCATTTCAACTGAAGAATTGGATACTATTCTGAAGGGATCACCTTTATAAATGGTGAGCTGTTTTTGTGGTCTTTATTTTTCTTTCTCAGTTTTCTGTGTTTAGTGTTTATAATGTAACATGGAAATTTTTTTTAGTGGTCCTATCTACTTGGTATTATGCCTCTGGTACCTGGATAGGCCTCTCTTTCATAAGATTTAGGAATTTTTCTTCAGTAATTTTATTGAAAATATTTTCTATGCCCTTGGCCTGAAGTTCTTCTTAGGTGGTCATGATTTGGATGTTTGGTCTTTTTAGGGTGCCTCACATTTCTCTCATGTTCTGCTTCTGCTTTTTCTGGAACTTGTCATTGATTTTGGTCTCCCAATCTCCTTCCATCACCTTGTCCTCAAGTCCTGGTATTCTGTCTCCTACATGATCTATTCTATTGGTATGGCTTCCCTGGGAACATTTTAGGTTATTTTTTATTTCCATTTGATTTTTCTTTAGCATTTCTATTGAGTTTTGTCTTCATATCTTGGTTTGATTTTCTCATTGTATTTAGTTGTGGTCTCTTGGAATTCATTCAGATATTTGTTCCCGTCCTCTTTGAATTCATTTGATTGTCTATTGAGTGTTTTTAGTTGATTCTCTTTTATTTCATTCATGCATTTGTTCAGGTCCTTTTCAAGTTTCTTTCTTATATTTATCATGATCCTGTTTTAGAATTCTTTGGAGTTTCCTTAACCTCTAAATACTTATCAGAGGCTTCAACTATGGGAATAGGCATTCTTTGTGTGGATATCTTGCCTTAGTTTCATTTGTTTCATGCGGTGTTTTGTTTTGTTTGCATTGTGGTTTGCCTGTCTGTAGATAATCTCTTTGTCTTGTTGAGAATGTTGCAATAGTGGCTTATAGGAGAAAACTGAGTGGGCTGGGATCAGCACTGCTTTCATGAGAGACACAGGTCTCTTGACTCACTTGAGCCTGGTCCTCCAGGCTCTCTGGTAACCCTACCCTTGTCTGAATTAGGGAAAAGGTTGGTGCTGATTGTGAGCTCACTGGAAGGCAGGGGCCTGGACACTTGGTGGTTTTGTTTTCCTGGAGACCTGTTGGCATCTGTGGCCAGGCCCTGTGCAGAGTTGAGCTACCTGGCACTTCCAGTTCCCTGACAGCCTACACACATCTGGCTTTTTAATTTCATGTAAATTCATTTGCCAATTTTGAGAATTATTTATTGTACTATTAGAGTATTTTTCATGAAGTCCTTGCCTATGTTCTTATTTTTAAGTGTTTTGACTATATTTTCCAATTTTGAAGTTTCCAGTCTTACATTAAGGTCTTTGATCTATTTTGAGCTAATTTTTGTATATGATGAGAGATATAGATCTCCCTTTGTCTTCAACTTAGTAGCATTCCTTCTTTGTATACCATGGGCTTCTGCTCACCACACTTAGCTTTGCAGTCTGTAGGCTGGACAGGTTCTCTCACCCTCAGGAAAGTTCCTGGAGTATAAACTCCTGTATGGTTTTTAATGTACTAGCTGGGGTGTTTCTCCTAAGTGTGTTGAGAGTGTGTGAGAAGCAATTGCAGCTCTGATATCTATACAGGTGGAAGACACCTCATGCTTTCAAGAATTCCTGAGTATTAACCACCCTGCTGGAGGGCTGCAGCTGTGGGTGTCAAGAACACATGGAATTCAGTGTTCTCAGTCTCTATGGCAGTAAATGACAGACAGGTGGCTTCAGAGGGTGATTTATCACTGACCTCAGGTTAAGAGCTATCAAGCTCAAGGGGTCTCCTCAGTTGATGAGATCTGTTCCTGGACTATGCTTCCCTATGCAATTCCATGCCCATGGCAAGATTCCTACCACCTGTACAAGTTGGCTTGTCAGTATCCATCCCTCCTGCTTTCTACAACTGCCTCCTGGGTCTCCCCAAAGCCTGGGGCTATGGCAAGACAAATGAGGCTCCCTGACCCGTGGTTGCTCCCTATTTTCAGGCCCCCAGGACAACTCAATTTTAAACAATAAGATCTCTCTCAAGATGGTGCCTGGCTGCTGGCCTCAAAGTCATATGTAATGGTAAAATGACATTTCTTGGTACCACTGACCCAACTACCAGAGGAATCACACTGTCTCACCAAAATTCACAAGTGGGTTTGAGGCTTCTTGAGGTCTGGAGCTTTACCTGAAGGTAGGATTGCTTGTCTCTCATCTGGCTTACCTATCAGAAGTGGCATCTGCTTGCTCTCATCTAGTCAGAGAACATATGGCTGAGGTTGTGTTTGGCTCACTTTAAAAAAATATTTTATTTATTCATTTTCAAGCAGAGAGAGAGAGAGAGAGAGAGAGAGAGAGAGAGAGAGAGAGAGAGAGAGAGAGAGAGAGAGAACTAGGGCCACCACATTGTGGGTCTGACTTATGTGGGTCCTGGGGAATTGAACCTGGGGCCTTAGGCACTGGAGGCAAGTGCCTTAACCGCTGAGCCATCTCTCCAGCCCTTGGCTCACTTTTGATTGGTACATCACCTATCTTTTTCTCTGTACTTTTCAGGAATACTTTCATTTCTTTTTTGGGTTTCCAAAGCTCTTCTTTTTCTCTCTTTAGAATAGAATCTGTGCTTCCTTATTCTTTCTCTTTCACCTGGTCACAGAATAGCTTCTAGTCTGCCATATTACCTAAGAAGTCCAAGCTGTTTTCATGTCTTCTATATACTACATAAATGTAGACTATGCATATGAGAAAAATATAAATATTTGTCTTTTTGAATCTGGCTTATTTTGTTTATCATATGGTCTCCAGTTCCATCCCATGTCCTGAAAATCATATAATTTTATTAATCTTTGAGGTTGACTAAATTTCATTATGTATATATCATGTGTATTTATACATGCATCTGTTGAGGGGCCCTTAGGCTGATTCCATAACTTGGCTACTGTGAATGGTGCAGTGATAAACATGGGTGTGCAATAAAATGACTTATTTCTTGGGTCCATACCCAGGAACAGTATAGTTGGATAACATGGTTCTTTTAAACCTAAAGCTATTGCTGTTGTTTTTCAAGAGCCATGTTTTCCAGGTAATATTTTTTTAAATTATCTACTTTATATTTGCTTTTGTGTAAATAAAACCACCTGGGAACCCATAATGAGGAAAAAATGCTAACTTATAAAATTTTATTGAATGATTTCAATTAGTAATTTACAACCATTTTGTCAAGAGAACCCTCTGGCACATTATGATAAGAAATGTAACTAAACAGAGAGGGAAATAACATTTATAGTTCCTGAGAGATCTTTAATTTTGAATTTGTTGATTTCTGAGATCATAAAGCATTAATTAACTGCATTATTGAATTATCATATGTGCCACATTAAATGGCATTCCAATAATTTCCAGAATATACTAATAGGAAGCATAGATCCTTTGACTATTTAGTTGATTTATTCCTTGTAACATATTGAAAAGATCTATAAAATATGGTATATAAAATTGAATTTTGGCATTTTTATAATCCCATTTTGACAAATAAAATATGACCATGCAAGTCAGAATCAAGGCTTCTGATGTAATTTCTGTGTTGAAGAATGAGGGTAAAAAAGAAGATTCTAAAAATAAAAACTCATAACAAATGATTTTTATGAGAAACATTTCAAAAATGTTTGTTTTAACTTGGAGATGTCAATTCTCAAGTTGCTGATTTTTGTCATAGCATTAGCTATGAGTTATCCTCCACAGTGCTCATAACTCTGCACATGCATTCTGACGGTAAAAACAAGCCCAGAAACAGGGAACATGGAGCACATCAACACCCCTGGTGGCATGGAGCAGACAGTTGAGGAGAGCATTTGGCTTCTGTACAGAACTTTATGTTAACTGTGACCAACCTTTGACAAAATTGCCATCCTTTTTAAGGCTTCAAACAGTGTTCTTTACCTTCACACTGTGCTTGTCATCAGTATGGCGTCCTCGCCATCCACCTGACTTTTGCAGGATGCTTTGTCTCATCAGCTTTTGTTACATTTGCAGGGGCTGAAGAAGAACTGGGAGGAGGTTCACAGGGAGTTCCAGTCCCTCTCGGTCTTCATAGACTCCATACCGAAGAAGATTCGCAAGCAGAAGCTGGAGAAAGAGATGAAGCAGCTGGAACACGACATCAGTGTCATTGAAAAGCACAAAATTATCTACATCGCCAATAAAAAATAATAATTTTTTAAGTATAGAAACTTAATTTGGAAGAAAGTAAGAAACATCAAAGTAAAACCTTAAGTTTTACTTAAAGAGGAAAATACTATGAAGAAAATAAAAATAGTTTTCATCAGAACACAGTGTTAAAAGAAAAGCTGATATTGTTCAAGAGGAATTTTTTTTTAAACCAATGTCACATGTTCCACAGATAAACCATTGAAGTTTGAGGTTGTGTCCCAGGTCTATATTCTTTAACATAAATCATTATTATTGGGTAATTGTTTTACATAAACATTAATTTCTAGTCCATAAAAGATACATCCAGCATTAACAACTTAGGTTTGTTGTTTTTTTTTTTTTCTGACTGCGTAATACAAAGAGCACTGCTCAATAAAATCAACTATTTGGAACTGGAAATAGAAGCATATGATTTCTTGCTACCCTGAAGTATTTCTCATATATTTTTCCAAGTTCCAGATATTTTAAATACATATTCTTAGGTACCTTAATGTGTTCAGTATCTGTAAGATCTTATATGATGAAAGGTTTCTATTTGAAGGAAGGAAAAATTAACAAGACCATATATAAAAGGTAATCAGCAAGGATGATAAGCTTCCTAGCCTACTAGTTTTAAGGCTCAGTAGCACAGGGTGCTGTTAGAATGCCCCAAGGCCTGGGGTTGTTCTCAGCACCACAAAAAGGAGTGTGAACAAGAAACCAAATAAGAAAGTCCAAAGGCTTGATCTACTGATTTTCAAAACTTTGATACTCTGCTTTATTCCATAATTCATTATATATATTTCACCAAAAATGGTTTTTTGTCTTTTCTATGTAACTATTTTGTAAATTCTAAAGTTACATTTTGTAAGATTACATAACACATTAAGCACTAGATTTATGCTGAGATGTCTTCAACTCAAGAGAAATGCTTAGAAATATGTAAGAAAGAAAAGAATTTTTCATGAAGTTTTAAAATTGGAAAATTTAGCAAAATGTATGAAACTACAAAATATCCAAAATACAGTAATTTCCTTGACTTACATTGATTTTTAACCTTTTAGCAACATGGGAAAATATGAAAATTATTCTCAAGCATTACAAAAATAGACCTGGAGAGTTCATCAACAATCTTATGTTAAGTAGAGAAAATGATTATATATAACCATTTTTGAGAGTACCCCTGAACATTTATTTGTGAATATTCTTTCTTAATCCTTTATTATCCAAGGGCAGCTATAAAATAAAGGACAGTATATGATAAGGACAAAAGGATATTATGTGAAAATTCCTCACTTGCCCACAGTGGCTGGCTGCTACTCAAGAAAGCTAACAGTTACAGCAACAAACCCAAAAAGTATTATCAAATAACTGTAATTAAAAGCTCAATTCTTGATCCCATTGTTGGACTGTTTTATAAACAGGTCAATGAGAACCTTTTTCTACACTCAGCGGCTCAAAGTTATGAAGTGAATAGGTTCTGTCCTATGCAGATCCGAGAAAAGCCATGAACAGTCAGGCCTAGAGATGTTCCATCTCCTTTAGCTTGCACGTCTATGTAAGCAACTGTAGTTGCTGACAAACTAGGTCCACATCTTAGCTTCTGATTTTTAAAAAACAAGTTTCTCACTAACATCACTGTCTGATGGGAATGAGGGTGGAGTATTCTGCTCGACGCACTCACTCAGAGACTTGAGTCCCTTTTGTTAGTGGCTCTACTCTTACCACCAGCCTTTCTACTAGAGTGAAGACTAGTATGTTTAGGTCAGTATTTTATTTGTGGATTGTTTAATATAAATGTTCATGTTTAATAATTAAAAATCAATAGCAATGTGAAAATATTCTCTTAGCCTAACAAATGTCATACTGTGTAGTCATGAGTGGAAGTAGCCTTAAATGTTAAAATGGTAACCTTGTGGTTTAAAATGGTAACCTTGTGGTTTTGACAAATGGGTCTTTTTCTCTTGCTTTCTGTAAGTGCTCAATAAAAAAAAATATTCAGGGTTCTCTGTGTGGCCCCACAGTGCTATTGCAGATGGATTTTATTGCCTTGTCTTATGCAGCCTTTCTAAGGAAACTTCCCCACCCATTGTTCATGAAAGGACTCCCTACCATTGGATACTATTGCAGTCAGCATTCTCGTTGCTGCACAAAGAACCCGATCAAAAGCAGCTTGCAGAAGGAATGGGTTTATTTTGGCTTACAGACTCAAGGAAGCTCCATGATGGCAGGGAAAATGAAGCATGAGCAGAGGCTGGACATCACCTCCTAGGCAACATCAAGTGGACAACAGCAGCAGGAAAGTGTGCTAAACACTGCCAAGGGGAAGCTGGCTATAACACCCATGAACCTGGCCCCAACAACACAGCTCCAACAAGGTTCTAATTCCAAAATTGCCATCTGCTGGGGACCAAGCATTCAGAATATGTAAGTTTATGGGGGACACCTGAATCAAACCACCAGAGAGACCCAACTGTAAATAACTAATTCAGTCTCTACACACACACACACACATACACACATACACACATACACATGTACACACACACAAACATACACACATGCACACATACACACACATGTACACACACACATACACACACACACACACTCCTCTGCCATTCTATCAGAAGAGGAACAGACATAACAGCAGACAGGCACTTGGCCAGTGACAGATCAGATTCTCCCTCTTGAGATTATGAATTAATAGACACAGAGGCTTCATTCACTAGAGGATAGATATCTAAGCCTTAAAATTGACTTCATTATTGTAGCCAGTCTGCCCTCCAAAGAGAGATGAGGAGAACAACAAAGGTTTGATGTGGTCTCTGACCCTTTGCTTAGGGCTTCAATTGGGTTCTTTGGGCAGAAAACTACCCTTTCCTCCTGTGAGTCAGCTCAACAAATCCTTGGTCTTCAAGAGGTAGTGCGCATCATACTGTGATTCCTTAGACTCAATGAGAGAGTATGTGTTCTGCACTGTGTACACCTACCTGGATATTTGCCTATTTCTCATGAAACTTCAATCTTCTGGGGGAACCTTCTCTGTATCTTTTCATCCATTTCTTAGAATCTGAAGATGGCTGATGCATCGAAGGCCCTCAAAACTCCTTCATTGAATAAGCTCATGAACAACATGCTAATGTATGTTTTACTGGCTTTATTCTCATGACATAAATCAGACATTGGAGATAATTTTTTTTGCAACTAAGCAAACCAGTCAGTAACACACAAAATATATGGAATGTGATTAAGTCAGGAGCAGACACTCATGTTGTGCAGGAGAGTTCAGGTCCTGGAGTCAAGTGCACTTGGGTCTGCAACTCAGCTCAGCCACTGACAATATAATGAAACCCTTCTAAACCACAGCTGTCTCATCTCTAAGATGGGGTTGACAACCCAGAACTATGTTTATGGAGCTATGAGGAGAATGAATGAGACTGTGTGCAACAGCATAATCCCTTGCATGCAGAAAAATAATAACCTTCTTGCAGAAATTTCTTAGTCAGAACCTCTGTCAGTCTGTAGTACGTATGTTCAGTTGGTGCTGAACCCATTAGCATACCATCAACAGAATTCCCCCAGCCAATAAAAACTGGATTTAGTAAATGATCTCACTAGAAAGTTTTGAAGTCCCAACCTAAGATCAGCCTGGTCTGCTTAGTCTCCTAAGTGGCACACACAGATGATAACAACTATGTTTGGCAACTTCTATCTTTAGTAAGTGGCCAAAGTTTGGCAATACTTTCTAAGTTATTCAGCATGGACCTTCTGAAAAAGGAAGATAAAAGAGCTAGGGAGATAGCTCAATCACACAAGTATAAAGACCTAAACTCAATCTCCAGTACTCATGCTGGTCATGGTGGCATGTGCCTGTAACCCCAGTGCTAGGGAGGCAGAGACCAGGGGATCCTTGGAGCTCCCTGGCCAGCTAATCTGGTGTAGTTGGTGAGTTCTAGGCCAATGAGAGTCCTAATCTCAAAGGAGGTGAAAAATGACCTCAAGGTTGTCCTCTATCTCCTTCACACACACACACACACACACACACACACACACACACACACACACAC
>PVHP010010260.1:0-48185 GCA_004024765.1 Zapus hudsonius | reverse complement strand
CCCCCCCCCATCTTACAGTATTGTGATTTGTGTAGGGAAAAGGCTGTGACCAGTACTAATCTTGAGTACAGCTTATTATTTTTCTGTCCTCTGAATGCCATTTGTCTGCTCTTGTTTTGTTGGGAATCACATCTGCCAGTCCTAGCAGCTGTTGTATGTGAATTGGTAATGACAGCAACACAGATGATTAAGATGTGTGTGCCAGAAAGCTCTGCTGTGCTTTAATTTTTATATACAATTATGATAATCAGCACATTGTAAGACTATCAGCCTTTGCCTTTTAAAGTTTATTTTTACTCTTTATTACTGCAATTGCACCTTTGGTTTCATAATGTAAATACTACACATTGAGCAGATTAAATGTCGGACTTTTTTATTGCCATAGTTCATGTTAATAGTGGCGCTTTCAGGTGTTTAGAAATATTTTTGGTCAACATTTGATGTAAAAATACTATATGGTGTTATAATTCTCGAGTTAAATTTTAAGGGATTCCCTAATATATATCCTATCTTTTTATCTGAAGTAATAAATAAACATGATCTGGAAACTTCCATTAAAAAAAAGAAAGGAAGATGGAAAAAAGGAAAGAAGAAATTCTGGTCCTACCATAATCTATACTTTCCCTCGTGAATTTATAAATGGCATTTAATAAATGAAATTTATGATATTATCAATTACAGTTTGAATTCTACCCCTCAATATTGTTAAAGACTAAGCCTTCTATCTTTAGGATTTCAAAATATGAATTTCTCAAGAAACAGGATCATTGTTGATAAAATTATTTAAGATGGTTCATACTGGAGTGGTGTGGGTTATTAATCCAACATGAGTGGTTTTCTTGTAAAAATTTTAACCCACAAGCATATGAATATTTAAAAATTAAACCTGGTTTCCTACATTCTAAGATGAAATTGGTCGACATCCAGATTCTAAAACCTTAAACACATGATATGCACATGATTAACCAGGTTCTAATTATTGGAAATTATGCAGTTTCTCAAAAGGTCAGTGTAATTAAGTATCAAATCATCAGAATTATGTTTACTATGATATCATCAGCTACTAACACAGGACAACATATTTTTTGATAAAATATTTAGATTAAAAACTTGAATTGAGCTTAAACTTTTCCAGGAAGGATGGTTTGAATGTTTGAGCTATTGAGGCATAAAGAAAATCAGCTAGTTTTCTGGTACTTTTTGCCATACTATGAGTTAGTAGATCAATATATTGTGAACAGTTATTACTAATGTTAATACAGATATATATCCTTAACTCTTCATAGAAAAACACAATAGGTCTTTATTATTATTTATAAATAATGCATGTACCTAAACAAATCTTTAAAAATTAAATATCACCTTGAAATAAACAAAGTTATCTTGGTGTTACGTGACTTAGACTAGTAAAGAAACTATCTTCACAAATTATTGATTTGGATATTTGGACTGGTGCCATTATTTATGGCTATTGGATTTTTTAATGACACCTCTGTATTTTAAGGGCACCTCCAGGCATTCAATAAATATTTATTGAGTGGCCTAGTCACTGTTATTCATTATTCTGTTAGGATGCATTTGATTCTTCCCCATCAGTTCTGGGAAATATAGTCATCTTCGGCTCACAATTTTTCTTTCTTGAAAAAAAAAGATTTTCATGTGCAAATGTAAAAATTTAAAGATTCATAGAAGAAAAATAATGAGCACCTCTACCAGAAAATGCTTACATTTCTTCTCTATCACTGTTTCACAAATAATAATACATCAACAACTGTGAACACTAAAATAAACAACAAACTGAACATAGAAAAAGAAGATTTTCTTTGATAACTTTTTATTGCTTAAATTCAATTGTTAAGTGCTCTACTTTTTTGGGAAATTATATTAGTAAATTTCATTTGACAAACTCACTAAATTCAGGAACTACACTGATCCTCTGCTTGAGGACATTTTCATTATAATATTTAATCCTGGATTTAAATCCAACATTACTTACTCAAAAATCATGTTCTTGAATGTAGCAAACTTTGTGATTCAATGTGCAAGGAATATTTCATTAGGGGTTTGACAGAGTAATATTATTTTTATAAACTAATTTGATTTGATTTAATGTCTTAATCTGAAGTTAATGGAACAATAAACAAGTTTAGTTTGTTTTTTTTCATTTTAACAGTTTAGCGTGGCCTATAAAGGCATGTCACCCATCAGTAACAACACACTTGGGCCAGGAAGACCGAGATGAGTACTAAGATATACAGGATCCCTTGCCACGAGGACTAATACAGACAGTCCACGAAGGAGGATATACAACTGATCAGGGATGGGGAGGGGGGGAAGTGGGGAATTCGGGATAACAACGCATGGTTTGCCCACTAAATAATGTAACTCATTATGGATAATAAATATTTTTTTTAAAAAAAGTTTCCAAAGCCTCAAGGTTCAAGGGTCTTAGGTTAAAGGAGGATTGTTCTCTGGCCCTACCTGTTTTGTCAGATATGTACATAAGTATTATGGCTATCAGTCTTTCCCTTCTACACAAAGACATTATTTGAACTAAACAGCATGTATATATATATAAGAGGACTAAAAAAATCTTATTGGAACTTCCATATCTCTGGATTAATTAGTGGATCAAAGAGGTTAGTGTTGCTTCAAATGCCTGTCTCAAAGTTTCAGCAAGGGTTATTTTGCAGGCTTTTGTCCACCTTCCAGTCAGTTCGTGCCAGGGATGACTATGATGACCACTGATGAAAGAGTGAGCTCCAAAGTGGCCCACACGAGGCTCACCAGAAGGAAGTATGAAGCAAAGCTCTTTCGTGGCTCTCTACTGAGCCACAGCATCTAACTAGAGCAGAAGCTTTTGACTTAGAGCTAGAGTGTGAGAAAACAGACTCCAAGCTTTGGCCTAATAACGAGGTCAGCCTAGAGAATCAGAAAGTTGTCAACAGAGATCTTGGCTTTACTTATACCTACCCAGGCTCCTAAAGGCAATCCAAATATCCATAACAATGATAAAAATTAACTCCATAAAATTCAATCTTTAAGAAGTCTATGTTTTCTTCCTTTCTTCCATTCCCCTCTTTCCCACCTTCCCTTTTCTCTATTTTCCTTTCCTTGTCTCTTCTTGTGGTTTTCTCCTTTCCTTTCTTCTTCTCTTACCTCTTCTTTCCATCTTCTCTTCCTCACTCCCTTCCTCCTTCTCTCCCCTCTATTTCTTATTTATCCCCCACTCAAATAATCAAATCTAAGACCTAGTGCATGCTATGCAAACACTTTACCAACTGCCTTCATTCACACCCCTTAAAGATTTCTTTGGAGTAGTGTTTAATAATAGAATCCATCATCATTCTTGCTATAAGCAGAGATTCACACATGCATAATAAAAGACAAGTTGATAGCTACTTTGACTTGCTCTTTTTATAAATGTGTGTGAAAATGAATCTATTATTACTGTATTCATTACTTTTTCCAATGTTGTGAACATGTCTGACAAAAAGTTAAGGGAGGAAGGATGGACTTGGCTGATGAGTTGAGGCCACAGTGCATTCTGGGAGAGAAGGTGTAGCAACAGGAGAGGCAGGTGACTTGCTCCACCCTCTAAATTAGCAGGAAGCATATAGAGAGGGGTCTGGTTGGAGGTGAGGCTGGGCTATAACCCCTAAGCCCAGCCCTCAGTGACCCACTTCCTGGAAGCAAGGAAACCCAGGATTTTAAGATCCACAACACATCTAAATAATGTCACCAGACAAGGACAAATTGTTTAAATCCATAAACACATAGAGAAAATTTTACAACCATAAAAATCACCCTAGATGTTGAAGAGCAAAGGCTTTAAATAAAGTGAGTTGTGATTCTCACCTGCAACCTCACTGAATTGGCTCTGAAGTTTATATTACAGTCCAATGTTCTCTACCTAAATTTATAAATATATTCTCAGAGTATATATGCTTAGTAAAGCCTAAATTTTCTCTTTTGTCTCTCCCCAGGTGAATCCTATGAGAAAGTGGCATAATAAACAAGAGACCTCTCACCACAGCAAGTCAGATAATGCAGGATAGGTCAACGAGACAGACACCAACAATACCTGACACAACTCAAAGCAGAAGTCCAGAGACCCTTAAAACCTCAAGAATAAAACAGCCTTAAAACTCACCCACCATGACTCAGCAAACTGAGCGAAAGATGGGGCAGAAAGATTGGAAGAGCCATGGTGGGGGAGAATACCCAGAGACATTGCATCCCTCAGCAACAACACACAAAGGGGGGGGGGACTGCCTACTTCTTGTGCAGTTCATAACCCCCACCCTATGGACTGATCCAGTAAGCCCACTGAGGAGGATTCCCAGTGTACTGGGCATAGAGAGGAGGGAAATGAGGGTACCATCATAAGATTTGCTCATACAATGTATCTAATTGTGGATAATAAGGATATCAATTTAAAAACTCAAGTCTTCAGAATCCCTGAACAATTAATCAAAGGTGTTTAGAATCCATTTATGACTATTAGCTGTGTTTTGCCGGGAATTAAAAAAAAATCATGCTATACACTAATTTGCAAATTTTTTTCATACAAATGAACTCGTAATTTTATCTCAAAACATTTTATCAAAATTAATTAGAGCTAGTAAGTATTAATATGTTGTCAACTTCTTATATCTATTTTTTCATTAAAGAATATAATGTATGTTTTGGGGACGGGCAATTTCTTACTGATGAAATCTACATGAAATAAAGCATATACAATTGATAATTTTCTAAAGCCACTAATCTAGCTTTCAGAATAATGAATGTTTTGACTAATAATGAGGTGTCCATATACTTACATATAAACTGGTCTTAACTCACACAAAAAAATCTATGCAATATATTGATTGAATATTTTAGTTGGTATATATAAAGGCTAATAAACTTTTATATATTTTAAATATCTTTCCTATACTTAAAATTAATGTTGGGTCATAATAAGTATTAGTTTAATAAGCTTATGTATATTAATAAAATAATAAAATCCATAAATTACATTTATTTAATTTTTTGAAGTGTCCTTCATTACTAAATAAAGTAATATTTATATTATTATAGAAATATTAAATATTTCTTCAAGGCTTAATGTGGTTCATAGAACAATGCATACTTTATGTACATATATTATATATATATATTTCTTGACAAAATTATATTTATGATATAAAAAATACAAAAATTTTATGATTCAATAAACATGATGCCCACACACATATATAAAAATTTAGGTAATTAAATTATTAATAATTTTAGATTTACTTGTCTGTGAAACAGGGGAAACAGCAAAAGAAAACTGTACTTACAGGAGAGTGATTGAGGGAGAATTTTGAAAATCATCGTGAAAGTATTAAGATTGATAAATTGTGTGGAAAAAAGGGGCAAGACAACCTACAAATTACAACTCTCACTCCAGCTTTGTGGACATGGAGATCCGCTGCAGAGCCTGAAGAGACTTAGAGGATGTCTGCCACGCCCATGGACTTGGGTTCCCCAGGTTCTGATACCTTTGTGATATTTGGAGACATTTAACTGAGTTACAATGCCATGAAAGCAGCTCTATCAGCCCCACAATCTACTTCATTCACCCCACAGGATCCACTGAGGGTCCGTGAGTCCAACCATCTTAATTCTATGGTGAGCTGGGCCACAGACTCCAGCATCATCTCAATCTTGAGACTGAGAGTCCCAGCCAATATTCAGACTCCAGAAATATGACTGTTGGTACCACACATTCATTCCCAAGGAATGTCTCCTTTTCATCTTCTGACTTCAAGTCCATGACTTTTAAGGCAGCAATAATTGGTGTCACCTGTGATTGCACTAAAGGATCTGGCAACAGTCTTCTACATGTCCGTACCACCAGGACCCCAGCAGGAGGGAGCCACCACAAACCTCAGTGGCATAAGAACTCAACACTGTGGAGCTTGAATTCAGTGTTTATTGAAAAGACAAGCAGCCTTCCTGAACTCAGCAGCCTTGATCATTTGGGTACTCAGAGACACTGCTGAAGTGATCTGTTAGACTTGTATCAGACAGGATGAGTCTTATATCAGAGACCCAGGCAATAATTTATTGATAAAAGAATCAACAGGAAACACATTTGTCAATGCAATACATAAGCACTCAACTTGGGATTATCCAAATATATGAAAGTAAATATGAGAACTGAAAGTAGAGACATGCTCTAATGCAATGATAGTTCAGACTACAGTCTACAGTTTCCATGAATGAAGAGCTTGTCAGACAATCTGTCACAAAGGATAAAGAATGGAAATATATTTCATTTCTCAGACCACAGTTGAATGAAATTACAGACACAATAAAATGGAAACTATGCAAATATATGGAAATTATATGCTTCACAAAACAATTGGAAATGAATAAATAAAAATGCAATAAAAAACAAAATTTAGAAACAATTAAAAATCGCAAAACATTTACAAATTTGTGAGACACTGAAAAAGCTGAACCTAAAGAACATTTATAGTAATTAATACACAGATCAAAAAATAGAGGTATCTCAAAAAATCACTTGGCAATGTACCACAAAGATATAGAAAAATAAGAATAAACCAAAATTAAGCTTTAATACTCATAAGAAATAATAGATATTGAAGCAGAAAGCTGGGCATAGTGGCACACGCCTTTAATCTCAGAATTCGGGAGGCAGAGGTAGGAGGATCCCTGTGAGTTTGAGGCCACTCTGTGACTACATAGTGAATTCCAGGTCAGCCGGGGCTATAGTGAGACCCTACCTTGAAAAAATACATAATATACATACATACTTAAATGCAATACATTAATTAAAGGAAGCGGAATGTTGGACCACTCTTCTACCATAGTAGTATAACTTGAAGCAATTATTAATATAATATCTTTAGACTGTGACAATTCGCACTGTATGTATTTTAATTCCGAAGAAGCTATCTTCCACATGGCTGTCATCTAATAGAATAAAGGCAAAGGACATCTGGGGTCTCATTGAATTTTTAATTTTCCCTGATGAGGTTAGGATCATGACCAACAGTTTAATGTAGGGATAATTACTCATTAAGTGGTATTTTATTATTTTTAAACCTTGTTTGTTTTAAAATTCCTGAAAAGTGGCATAAAACAAAAAAATCTTGAAGCATTTCCTGAATATTCTCCTCATCCCTCATTGTAGGCAAAATCTTTCTTGAGTGAGTCTGATCCAAGTGATGTTATCTAGAAAGAAAATGAAGAAAACTTTTCCAATAAAATGTTTCTATAGCTCCATTTTGTTTTTATTTTTGTTTAATAATTTTATTTATTTACTTGCATGCAGAGAGAGAAAATGCATGAGACAGAACAAGATGGGCATGCCAGGGCCTCACCACTATAGATGAATTCTGGGCCTATGCACCAGTTTGTGCACCTGGTTTATGTGGGTACTGGGGAATCAAGACCAAGTCAGCAGGCTTAGCAAGCAAGTGTCTTTAACCACCGTGCCATGTTCCCAGCCCCAATTTTGTTTTCAATTGCAAATATACTATAAAACTTTTTAAGATAATGCTTGAGTTTCATTTTCTTCAAAACACTCAATAAGTGATTTAATACAATTCTCTCTATTTTTGTAGCATATAATTGCATATAAACTTATGAAGCAAAAGAAGAAATGTTACAGAAAAAAATATAAAAAAAAAACTTAAGCTGTTAGGAAATGGCATCTTTTAATAGAAAAAAAAATGCTAAGACATAGTGTCTTTTGCTTCATATGTATAACATCCTATTATTAATGAATGTACTGGTTTGACATTATGTTTAAGTGTGTGGGGTGATTTGTGAATCTAAGTATACTGCAAAAAGTAAGGTGTTTAACTTTTCCATAAAAATGTTCATTGTGCACCATTCTTCCAGCACAATGTAGCTTTTCCTTATTAATAGGACTTGTAGGCAACATCATTATTGCAATGATCTTTAAATGACACAATTTACTCTATAATATATGTGTTATTACAATTCCCACTAAGCTATCTGCCATATGATTGCCTTTCAGTAAAATGAAGGCAAAGGACACATGGGGTCTCATACAATTTTTCAAAAAGCCTTTTCAATGCAGGATACTGCTCACTGAGATAAAACTGAAAGTCATGCTTTTCAGTGATGGGAGTAAGATTGCCAGAAGTGAGCAGTGATTTGGAATTAAAGAACCTCCATTAGATTTTTTTTATTTTTATTTTTATTTTTATTTTTTTATTATCCATAATTAGATCACTTAATAAGGGAATAAAGTGGTGATGTCTCCAATTCCCCGATTTCCCTCTTCCCTGTCCCTGATCAGTTGGATTTCCTCCTCCGTGGGCAGTCTGGATCAGTCTATGGGGTAGGGGGTTGTGAATAGCCTAGGAGTCAACCCTGTTCCACCCCCTCTTTGCTGTCTTCCTGGCAAGAGATTATTTTTAAAGAATGTTTTCAATTCTCCTTGGACTTATTTAAGAATCCTTAACAATTCTTTTTTTGTTTCATTTTGTATCTTAGTAGGAATTCATTTGCAAAAGCTTAAATATTAAGTAACCATGCCAAATTTCACCTTATTCCTCATGATTCCAATGAAGAAATAAAAATATATATATAATGGTAATTATAGGTGGTCCACTGCCCAGTAGGTTAATGAACTGGAAGTGAGAATTGGCACTCAGTTGTCAAACTGTGTGGCTCCACTGAGAAAACCAGTAAGTTCAAATGACAGTGGATAAAGTAGGATCATTTCAACTTAGGCACTTGTGATGTGTTTTAAAAGGTTGATTTTACTGTGGCGTGTGAGCTCTCCCAAGATCCTGTTTGATCACATCTAATCTACTATGAAATAACTACCTAATTTCCATTCTGGTGCACTCTGCCCATGGCTGTTCTATGTGGAGACAATTCCGAAATTTGGTGGCCACATCATTCTCAGTGATATTATAGAAATGATTCATAGTCTTTCAGCCTTATTCGCAAATTGAAAAGCTATGTTTGCTTTTTAATTACCTTTTAAAATTTCAGTCAAACTAGGACTTACTGGTGCTCATTAAGATCTCCATGGGCTGTTTATAACTCAGAGAGGAAGGTGGCAAGGACCTTCTCTGTGCCTCTCCTACCTCTTTGTCACTTAGTGCTTCTGAATTTGCTGGATCAAAATTTTACTTGTAGTTGAAAGCTGTGAAAGAGTAGCCTGTCCTGATGCGAGAGCATAAATCACCCATCTCTTGATGCCCTTCAACAAAGAAATATACAGGGTATTTAAAATAACTTTTAAAGGGTGATTCTCTATTATAAGAAAAGCATCGAATTTGTAAATATTCTGTCTCACACTCTTTCTTTGAAATTTCCTAACATTGTATCTCTTTTTCTCCCTGGATTTCAATGAAAAAAAAAAAAAAAGCAAGCGTGTTATACCTTTGACTGTCAGTAATATACAAATATCAAAATTAGGAATAAAATGTTATTGAACAAAGCACGTGGTATTTTTTCAAGATGCAAGTATAGTCTCCCAAAATTATAACTACCACTTTGACCTTATTCCAGACAAGGAACTACTTTTATTATTTGCCCACTGTGTATTATAGCCTTCTGGACACACAGACACAGACACACACACACACACACACACACACACACACACACACACACACATATATATATATGTATATATATACACATATATACATATATGTATATATATATCAGCAAGGCCACCCCTCTGTAGTAAGCAGAAAAATGAGTTTATGCTCATTGCTGTATCCATGGGACAAATGGCAGTATGGAACACACCTATATAACACTGACTGTATTCTAACTTTTGAATCCTGACTAGCAATGTAGAAATTTTTTTTGAATGACACTTGTTGCAGTCAGCTTTCTAGTTGCTGCACAGAAAGAACCCAAACAAAAGCAGCTTGTGGAGGATGGGTTTATTTGGCTTACGGACTTGAGGGGAGACTCCATTCTGGCAGGGAAAACGATGGCATGAGCAGAGGGCTGGACATCACCTCTGCCACAAGACTGCAAACAGTGGCAGGAAGGTGTGCCAAACTCTGGCAAGGGGAAGCTGGCTTATAAACCCATAAGCCTGCCCCCAACAACACAGCTCTAGTGAGGTTGGAAAATCCAAACTGCCATCAGCTGAGGATCAATTACCCAGAACACATTCGTTTGCGGAGGACACCTGGATCAAACCATGACAATACTCATTTCAAGGTTGTTACATAAATGATTATGTTCCTTCCTAACAAAAAGTTTAGATGATGTCACATTTTGAATAGCCATCTGAAAAGATGATATAAATCATCTGGAAATCCACATTCACGGCTAACTTGCTTTCTCAGAATTTATCACATTTCATAAGAATATGCAATGTACATAAAACACCAGCAAAACCTCTTCCTGTTCTTATGATCTTGAATTTCATAAGTCATTTTCTCTCTGTTGAGAGAGCTGAGTCACTGGAGCAGGTTCACCCTGGGCCTGCTACATTCTCTCACTTGGTTTTGTTACCAGAGAACAGAGAAACAAATAGGGAAATTCATGTGAATGTTAAATTTCATCTTTGTGTCTGTGACTGAATATGCTCTAAAAATCAGGTGCCTAAGAACTCTGTAAACTCAACAGCTAAGTTTCCTTGTCAAAATGGATCATAATTCTCCCCAGTATAATGTGACAGGGAAACACACCACTCCATGGGGTGCTCACACACTTGCTCCCCTTCTTTCTTTTACATTTGCTGCCTTTGATGACCTACTTTAAATTGCTGGAGTGATTCTTTTCTAGGCCAAGTCACTTTTAAAAGGAAAAGGCAGTGGGATGAAATCAATGAGTAGTTCTAAATTGAATGAATAGTTTGACAGTGCAAGTCAAGATCATGAGCGTGAAATACACCATTCGAAATAGAAGAAAATTAGGTCATGTCCTTTTTTTCATCTTCCATTTCCAGGGATAGGTCCCTACCTCCGGAACCTTGTGAAGAGTCTCTTCATGTACCTCACACAAACTAAAATAAAGAAGGGTTCTAGCTCTAAGTAGATATAAAATGAGGAATGCAATACTTTGATCAAAATCACTTTAATGATAAGTGTTGTATAATCCTGATATTCACGAGGCAGAGGCAGGAAGCTGAGTCTTAGGCCAGCCGATGCTATATGAGTCCCTCCCATCACACACACACACACACACACACACACACACACAAAGTGAAGAAAAATGGCCCAAGTACTTGATGTTCAATAAGGTAAAGGATATGCAAAAATCTTTGTGCTATCAGATGATTTGGAAACAGAGAAATTGAATATCTTTGATACTTGGGTTCTATTTGTTTGTCTGTTTAGTTTATTTTATTTACAGTCTCTCCATCCTATCTGCCTTCTCAGCAGATGGCAGAGTCATAGCACCACCTGTGTCTGTCTCAACTGCCACCATCAAAGACATTGCAGTGAGATGTTCACCTAGCCTGGGTGGAGCTGTTAGGGTTTTCAAAGTTCCAAGTGTTACTCATATACCAACTTAAAAATTTGCCTTATACTTTGAGTGTTATATAGATAGCTCTCTTCTCAAATTTTCTATACCAGAGAAACTGAATATGTATAACCTAACAGTTCTTTTTTGTCTCACTGTGCTAAGTAAGAACCTTTTTTACATCATAGTAAAAAGTGCATTAAGTTTTTTTTCTCAACCATTTCTTTTCAATAACTGGACTAGGCAGAATTCCCACAATTTCAACAGATGCATATTCCAGCAGACTCCAAGCCCCTAAGACAAGAATTCTGACATTTCATTTTTCCTTATCTAAACTCCTCCAGCTGTCATTATGTTGTCTGAGACTCGTTTTCAGTCTCCTGTGCTATTCTCCTCTACTGGCCCCTTTGTGTTTATACAATGTTCATTCAGCACTTTAAACTTGGACAAAGGAACCGATTTCAGCATTTGGTTTCAGATACCCAGGCTGTATTATGCATTTAGTTTGTCTGGATTCTTCTTACTTACACATGTAAATTCAGAGATGACAGTATGTCATCTGATCCAATGTCAACTCAAAAGAAGGAGACAAGATCTAAAAGTTAAAACATTTATGTTTCTCTCTGAACTTAATGTCATATCAACCCAAAATATTTATTGCTACACTGACATTATCCTTGTTTGTTTGTTTGTTTTGTTTTGTTTTTTTTGTTTGTTTGAGGTTGTCTCCCTCTAGCCCAGTCGGACCTGGAATTCACTATGTAATCTCAGGCTGGCCTTAAGCTCACAGCAATCCTCCTACCTCTGCCTCCTGAGTGTTAGGATAAAGGTGTGTACCACCACACCTGGCAGACATTTTCCTTATCACCCTAAGGATGATGAACCTATTCCACGCCCTAATTTGCAAAGGATATTGTCATGATCCCTGTCAGGCAGTTCAGCCACCATTTTATTTCTATGTACCTATCTTTAGTTCTTTAGTTAGAAAACTGCTAAATGTTTTCAGATTTCTCGCCATTGTATCTTTATTTTTAAAATGAAGGAATTGAGACTCAGGGAGGCTAACCATCTAGGAATTCAGATGAGAACTTGAATCCTCTAAATCCACTTTTACGTGGAATACATACACACCTGTTTGTGTGTGTGTGTGTGTATGTGTGTGTGTGTGTGTGTATTTTCAGAGAGAGAGAAAATTTAATTCTATATTTTTATTACTTTACATAAACATAATTCCCAGTGTAATTGCTGTAGCCTACCAAGTGAAATTGAGCCAAATAATTTTTCCTTAGTATATTTTTAGGGAAAAAAAATTGCCACTTTTGAGAGCAAAATAATTAGGTAAGAGTAACAAATACACAAACATACAAATATGGATTCAAATCTTGTCCTGTCTATAACTAATTTCAGACAAATCATTTAGCCTCTCTGAAGTTTATTTTCCTCATTTGCATAATGGAAATTAATTAGAAATGTGCCTTTACTGTAGCTTGTATTAAAAATGAAATGAAATATCATAATGGTATCTACTTTCAGTTAGAATAGCAATGACTACAGTGACTGTTGTTGTGTATATGGACAAAAGGCCAGCTGATCTCTACTGGGTGAAAATGACACTTTAATTCTTAATGGAGACATATGGATTTGCAGCGAGAAGTTAAGGCCTATTGTTTTCTTATGAGATGTCATTACTCTTGAGTGCAACACACATGAGGAAAACACACATGGAAGCAAGAGCCTGGGTTACAAAGCAGCTATGTTTATAATTAATTTCAGGAAAATTATTTAACCACTGATATGTGAAAATTTTCAAGACAAAATTCTAAAGAAATTTAAGGACCAAATAGCTTTACAAGTCAGTTGAACTACATATAATTAGTAGAGAAACTTTTTTTAAGGCAGGAAGCATATATATTCCATTAGTTGAGGAATAAGCCCATTGAATAGACAGTGTTTTAGATCGATTCAGGTGTCCTTAGTGCTAAGTCCCCAGCTTCTGTCAATTTGGGAATTGGATCCTCCTGAAGGTTATATTTTACTGGGGACAGGTTTATGGGTATTATAAACTTCCCCTCACCAGTGTTTGGCACACTCTCCTGCTGCTGTTGTCCACCTGCTTCTGGCCAGGAGGTGATATCCAGCCTCTGCTCATGCCTTCATTTTCCCTGTCATAATGGAGGTTCACCTTAAGTCTATAGGCCACAATAAAATCCTTTCCTCCGACAAGCTGATTTTAGTAAGGTTCTTTGTGCCACTAATACAAACCTAACTGCAACAGAAAATTGGTACCAGAAGTGTGGTCATTACTGCTAGAAACTTGATTATGGGTTTTGGCCTTTTGGAATTGATTTATGGGAGGAAAGTTGGAGGAATTGAAACATTGGCCTATGAGATGACTTGCAATACTGTGAATACAGTGTGATGGATTCTGGTCAGAGTGAAAAAAAAACTTGAATACACTAAGATCTAGGGACTGTGAGGTTTGGCTTATGAGGAGAAGAACTTCGTAGGGACAGAGCTAGAAGTTTTATTAAGATGTTGCTCTGTTCTGTCTGTGTCTGAGAACTTGTGCAGGGGTGCATTATGTAGAAGCAAACTGGCATGGGCAGATTGATGTGACACAGAAAGAAAACTTTGGGTCAAAACTGCTGCCCATTCAGCTGCAATTGTTTGAGAGATGACAACTTTGAGATTGAGCCAGCTGATTTGCTTTGGGACAGCAGGAAGAATGCTAACTCTTTTGAAAGTAAGGGCCTAGATGCTAACGGTGCTTTCCTGCTCTTCAAAGTTGGCTTTATCCCATCCCCCTTGATTAACAAGGTAGCAGTCCACCTGATACTATAGAGTATGACAAATGCAGGTAAGAAAATTGTTGGATTTTCACTGTGGTTTTGTGTTTTGGAAATGACCATGGACAATGTGAGGCCAGGTTTTTGGATTACCCTTATGGCACCCATGAGGATGAACCATGGGTTGCATGGATACCCTCTAGAGATGCCAGGACTTGGGATGGCTTCCAAGGAGAACTGCCAGTACTGGATGAAGTTTCCTGGGACTGTGAGTAGCCAAGCTGGAGGGGTGAAATTGGAACTTTAGAGACTCATCACTGGCTAGAATTACTGGTTAGATTTGTGAGACTTAGAGCTCCAGAGTTAGATGTTTGCATCTAACTCTGGATATATATATATAATCTAGATATATTTCAACAGCATTTGGAATTATAAAAGCTATAGAGACTTTTAAAATCTGACTGAATGCATTGCATATTACATCATGTATTATCAGTTTGTGGGGGCGAGGGGTGGTTTGATTCAGGTGTCCCCCATAAACTATGCGTCTTGAATGCTTAGGTCCCACCTTGTGGCAATTTGTGTACAGGATGGATGGTTCTAGAGGTTGTGTGTTGTTGGGGGCAGTCTTATGGGTGTTATAGCCAGCTTCCCCATGTCATGGTTCCCCTGCTGCTGTTGTCCAGCCTCTGCTCATGCCATCATTTTGCCTGTTGTCATGAAGATTCCCCTGGAGTCTATAATCAACCTAAATCCTTTCCTCCCACAAACTGCCTTTGGTCAGGTTCATTGTGCCAGCACTGCGGAGGTGACTGCAATAGACAGTAAAACCACATAGCAAACAAATATTCAAGTTTGTTCAAGAAATTCCATTTTACCCTCCATAATCAGAAAAACAGATAATATAGTAAAAAAAATCATATAAACAGAAACCCATAAAAATGCTCTAGTCCTTTTGATTCTTATAAAAATTTAAGTCCCATAAGAGAACACATTCTTACTGAGAATAGTTACCGGAGAATTCATAAGAGTAAGAAAAGACCAAAATTTCCCTGCTGTGTCCTATTAAGAAAACATATATGAATTCATTACTAAAAACTGTCTTTTGAAGAATTATTTTTCTAACCCAAATGGTGTAACAAAATCAAATAAACATTCTTTATTAATTACAATAAAAATTGAACAATCACAAGAATGTTAATTATCTCCAACAGAAAACAAAACAAAACAAATTCTAACTTGTCATGCTTAGGTAAAATTAGAAAGTCTGAAAAGAAGGTAATCTGGTCAGTAATATATATATATATATATATATATATATATATATATATATATATATATATATATATAAATTCATCATGTCTTCATAAAATTTTGGACAAACACTATGCATATTATGGAAATTTTCCCAAGGGGGACCATACTTTTCCATTCAGGTCATTAATATAGTAATTGTGGGTAAAGTGGAAGATAAATAGATCAAAATATTCAAATCTAGTTAGTAAGATACATATACACATACATGTTTTTATTATCTGAAAAATGTATTTCATGGTTTTACATACATTTTCCAAGTGATCAACATTCCTAATTAAATTTGTAAAGTCTCATTTGGTCACAATTTTTCTTAGTAATATCTGAGAATCATGAGGGGCAAAACCCTAGCCTTTCATTAGTTTATTCTTAACTTGGGTTTCAATTCATATCGACCTATAATAAAATACTCTAGAAAACGGGCACTGCTGTAGTGTATGCATCCAATTATAATTGAGTAGCATCACTAACAAAATAATTTATCAAGTTTACCCAACATGAGTTCAAGTATTTCTGGGTAAATTTCTTGTCATCCAAATATCAGAAAGTGATACAGAACATAGAAAATTCATCAATATCTTTTTTGTCAGGTAAATATATATTTTTAGCAATTTGCCTGATATCAATTAGAGAGAAAGTGGTAGTCCTAGTCCTGAAAACATTTGTTTGAAGACAGAAAGGAAGTCATACATTTAAATTTCTTTCTCAACTCTGTTTTGGTCTCTATCTCTCTTTCTGTCTTTTCCAGGATAAAAGTAATTATAACAATTAAATTTATAAAGCCCAAAACCTATCTTATTTTGTTGTTTGGGATGATTATATCAAAAAAGGAGATAATAGTTCAAATATTCCAATGAGATTGTTGTACTACTTTAAGTAGTATTTTCTTTTTGATAGTATAAGGCAAATATTTTTCAAACTAACTTCTTGTGCTAATACTTTGTGGCAAATAGCAGTGGCAGAAGTCATCACTAACAGCAGGTGCCTGCAAGCTTCAGAGCAGATAATACTATGATCTCTTGTGCTGCTGTAAAAAAGAGTTCAACAACCACATTCAGGGAAACAAGGAGCAGATATTCCAAACAGTAAAGAGCGAATGCATGAAAGGTAGACACACACACTACGTTCTGAGACCATGAAGGAAACTTAGTGATGAGCTTTTTACCTACAAAAACAAATGACTTTTCTCAAAGGTACAATGTGCTCTTCTGTCAATGATTGCAGATAACACAGACCAGACCTGTGATGGAAATACAACAGCAGAATTGTTGCCAAGGTATGCTAATTAACACAAAAACTAGATATCATTCATTTCAATTGCCACTGCTATGGGAGAAATACCTATCCTGGAATTTTTACTGAAAACTGCCAAACTCTCTCTCTCTCTCTCTCTCTCTCTCTCTCTCTCTCTCTCTCTCTCTCTCTCTCTCTCTCTCTCTCTGTGTGTGTGTGTTTCTAGATCACAGTATATAACCTTGGGTATTTTTCCTCTCAGGACATTTGCCTGAAACTCTTAAAATTGGAGAGAATGGATGACAGGCAGCATCAGGACCAGCCTATCTCCATCTCCCTACCACTTGGATTACAAGTGCATGCCACCATGCTTGGCATGTTTACAAAAGTTTTGAAGTGGAACTCAGGATGTTTGCTAAAGAGGCAAGGATTTAAATGACTGAGCTATCTTCCCAGCCCTCAGTCTCTCCTCTACTTTAATCTTTCATCAGTTACAAGCTTCATTAACTTATTTTCTACATGGCTGTCAAGTTTATCCAACTACGTCCATATCTATTAATTTCAGTGCAGATTATATCATCATACCTTTAAAACCAGGAAAGACCTTGCAAGACTTGAACTCTGGCTATGTGTCCATACACAAGTAGTCTCACATGTTTCCTGGCTTTTCATGGTTCATGGGAACATGTTCTAAGGGTAATATATATATATATATATATATATATATATATATATATATATATATATATATATATATATATATATATATATATATATATATGTATTTCACAATTGCCCACAGATAAATTACCTGTATGCTTTCTCACATACATATTCAAACAAAAAAGAACTTTAAGATAAGCAATAGAAGTTATTCTAATGCAATGGAATTTCACTAGAGTCAGAGAAATGCCTGTTTTACCTGCAGAATGATCCTCATTAATTCTACATGTAAGATGCCCTAGAAATAATTTTTGATTGAATAATGCAGGATTTCACTGCAGAGATGATATCTCCATGGAAGTGTCTTATAGATCTAAAACCATTAACAAATACTAGATATTACTTCTTATTCACTAAATTAGATATTCTCATTCACTAAATTAGATATTACTTCTCATTCACAAAATTAGATATTACTTCTCATTCACTAAATCCTCCTTAAAATATTTTTCCTAGAAAATTTGAAAAACTTAAATTCAAAAGGATATTATCTTTATTGATATTGATGCTTAATATTCACAATTACTTATTAATTTCCTCATTAAAATTCAGAGAAAAAACACCTAGAAAATATACTCAACAGTACTCAATCAAGTCACATATTCAATGAATCTTTAGAATATTAGACATTCAACTATAATCCTGGTGTTTTGAGAATCATAAAATATTAGCATAGTAGTCCTCTATTATTTTCTCTTAAAATAAAATATTAACAAAAACTAAGAAAAGTCCTGGCTTATAAAGAGAAATTGGAATATTTAGTAGAACTCAAAGAAGAAAAAGTAAAAATTCTACTTTCCAAAAAAAAAGAAAATAAAACTGGAATTTTTATCTTTATTTTTATAGCCTATTAGTAAGTCTATAAAGAAAGAGTGCATAGTGACATTAATAAAATGTCATAAAGAGAATACCTATTACTCCTGGAAGAAATTTCCTTATAGTTAAAACTCTTAAGTGTCCAATATCTTTTTAGTAATATTTTAAAGATTAAAGAGAATCGATTTATTAAATGGTGAAGATGTGAACAATATAAAGTATTAAAATCTTTCAAGTTATTTTTAGAATGAGGAAAGCATGAAAGGTATCTATGGAGGGGAAACACATAGATGGTCATTTGGGATTGAAAATGTATCACTGAAGTTAGAAAATAATTTTCTTTAGTAAAAAGAGTTAATAACAATGTGTGAGATACATATTTCTGAAACCATTTCTACTAAACAAAGGCAGTCTTCATGAATAAAATAAATTTCCTAAAAAGAAAACAAATCACAGTCATGCTATATAAGGGAATTATTTTCTTCAAATTCACTGGTGAAATAAAAGAACCTTGAATATCATGAAACAGCGATGGCTTAGGTGATCCCAATGTTAGAAATGCTCAAATGAATGAGTGGATAATTTCCTTCAACTCCTCTCTGTCTTCTCTAACGTTAGATGGCTGAGAGTGAATACACATTGACAATTACTTATTTTAGCAGATCAACATTCTTCCATTTTATTCAAGTCTATTTCGCATTTTTCGAATGTTGCTACATTACCTGGTGAGTAGTATGAACTGTTAGACAAGATGTTTTCTCATTCCATTAAGTTGAAGTGGTGGTTGATTTTCCACCTGGTTTTGTGTCATTTTAGGAGAAGAAGCAATAATGCATTTTTAAGTTGCAGCCCAAGCTGAAGGAATGAAAAAATAAGATATAAAAGATGCAGTAAGTGTATGTTCACAGAAAGATTGACAAGGACACAAGAAGAAATTAACTGCAATGAAATGACTATTTCAGCTACTACTCACATAAATTTCATCCTTTCTGATTTTTTTTTTCAGGTCAATATAAGAGAAAGACTAAAATCCCTCTTTTACTTAAGTTTCTCCATCTCCAATTTCACCTTTTAGCTACAAACTAGAATATAGCCCTGTTTGAAACTTTCTACTCACAACCATAAATGTCTTCTAGCTACTCTGGATATTCATGGCTCACTTTTTCTAATATTATCATAGGATAATTTTAATAAAATAGCCAGAGTACCTGTTTGCTTTCCCCACAATTATTTTACAATTGTGAAATGAAATTGGTTTGGAAAAAGAAATTAGTAAACTTATAAAATGGTTATTTCAGTAGAAAAATTGTTCTATTGCTTATTCTTTATATGAAAGTTATTAAAAGTGAAGAAACAAATTCTCTAACTATGACAGTAATAAGGAAATTGAGTTGATTTAAGCAGAACATATATGTGTGCTGTGTATTCATTTATTCTTGTATCTGCAACATGAAGTTTTTCAGTGAACATAGTTCTGTCAACCAGAGATTCATATTTTCTTTATTTAAGAAAGTATGATCATGATAAAATGTTTATTTCATTTAATCCTTACCATATTTGCAATAATCCCTTGAATAGAATGTAAAAGTTGGAATGGAAAAGGCAAAGGCACTTTCAAAATCTATGGTGAACTTGAACACTAGAGCATATGTGAAGTAATGAAATTCAAAAATAAGAATAATCACTGTAGACATTAAGTGTTCAGTAAGTGTCAATCACAAAGTATATGTGCTGTTTTATTCATCTACTTAAGCATTACCTAACTCTTCCAGTATAAAACATATATGTGTCTTTTAGTTGTGTTATGTCATTTTGTTCCCAGCTTACATTGTATTCTTAATAAATACTCTGTTGAATAAATGCTTGAAATGCAATTCATAGAGAAAATAAAATGGCAAAATGCCTCACTTCTTCAAGTCATGGAGTTGGAGGTTTATCTACAAAACACATTAAAATTATACAGTAAATTCTGTCTTGGGAACCTATTGGCTTCTGAAAATGAGGAAGTTAAATTTTGCTGACTAACCCAGCCAAAAATTTTCCAGTTTGTCAGGGTTCTATCTTAGAGCCCAACCAAGTCAAAATTGGTTAGTACAGAGAATATGTGGGATATGGCACTGAGAAAAATAGAATGATTTCTAGGCCAATGAAGTAATATCTCTAACTAGGCAGATGCACTGTCTCATAGCAGCCTGGGATGTTACATGTTCTTTCCTACCTAATGTCTCATGTCTCCTGATTGGGAACAGATGGCTGGGATGATTATTGGATGATGTTCTGATGATCTGGGAACACTCAACAGTCTTTAATCTCCCTGAAATTTTTAAGAAATAATTTACTTGTTGGAAAAATGAATAGCAAAGGGTTTATTTTTTCCAAGAGTGATATAGCATAGAAAGCAGCCGTGATTAGTGTGATGCAGTAAGTCAGTAGAAATCAAGTCTTCTCAGCTCAACTGCACTTTCCTCTCAAAGTATAAGGAACTATGTTGAGGAAGCAATTATTGAATAACAGGTCAGAGGCAAATAAAATAAAATATAACCTTATGTTTTAAATTGAATGTTTTTCTTATTATGTAAACTCGAAAAAGAAAGCAAATGTAACAACAAAAAAATATCTGAACTTCCTCACTCACAAGCAATTGAGCTCATGTAGTATTTGAGCATTTTTGCAATACGTCTATTTCATATGCATGGTGTCAACCAACTAGGAGTTTACAGAATTCATTGCAGTCAGATTCACATACAGAACCTTTGACATTATGGAAGTTTATTTCTCATATATTCTTATAAGATACAGTTTTCTAGCCTCATGTTAGTTCCAGATAAACAGATTTACTGAACCGTTGCCCTATCCCATCCTGTTTTGATTCATCAAAAGCAATTCTTCCCTATTTTAATTGTCCGAAAGTTACTGTCACCCCACATTATGCAAGGAGTGGTTTGCAGATACATGCTTGCAAAATGCTGTCTAGAAAGCTGCACCGATTTTCTAACCATCTAAGATAAGCATGAAAGTGTGATTTTAATGTATACTCACTAGAGACTGGTTTTGTTCAGTTTGATATTTCACAATGTTTTCAGTGAGAAAAGTTGTTGTTTATGATTTCAATGTTTATTCCTCCAAATGCCATATTTGGGCAGCATATCTGATTTTGGATAATATATTTTTTCATTGGTGTATACTGTGCCACAATCACTTATACCTATAGCTAATGGGTTCATGTTTTATATAAATAATGATTAAAATGGCTAAAGTTATGGGACCTCTTACCACACCTTCTCCACCATTTCCTGCATATATGACTATATATTTAAGAGGTATCCACAAATACTGAGCACACGACAGTGTCTCTACTAGGTTTCTAGGTATCCACAATTTTTTCACTCAAGCAGTGACTGCTTTATTATCTAATAATTGTTTTTAGTATTCACTTAAATCTCAAATATAGTCTAATGTCAGTTAATCAAATGATTTCTTAACCTAATGTTTACTGAGTTTATCTTTTCTTTTTAAAAATCTATTTATTTTCAGAGAGAGAGAGAGAGAGAGAGAGAGAGAGAGAGAGAGGATGATGGGAGCTTCAGGGCCTCATCTTGCCACTGCAAATGAACTCCAAATGGATATACAATTTTACAATTTTTTACATCTTGCTGTATGTGAGAACTGGAAAACTGAACCTGGGCCTTCAAGCTTCGCAAGAAAGCACCTTTAATCACTAAGTCCCATATTTTTCTCTCCAGACCCATATTTTTTTCAATTATGCCATACAATTTTGTATTATGTATACATCTTGAAATAAATGCAAAGAAAATTTTGAAAATACCTGATAGTCACTTTTTGATTGAAAAGTTCAGTTCAACTATATTGTTAATAAAGTTTTTAGAATTTTTACAATGTACTAGTTTCATTCATTATGTTCCCTTTTGCCTTTAAAACTTGCTTGACTTTTACACTTATTTCCTATATGTTCTTATAATATCCTTATTAGTAATGCATGCATATATACATGTACATAAATCTACTGACTTTAATGTTTTTATTAGTATATATATTCACATTTTGTGCAACTTTAACTGTTGATCAGAGTACAAATCTCACCTACAACTCCACATGTTTTGATATGTTTGATTTTAAGTCTCTCCATCTTTTGTGTTTATTCACAATCCCACATCTTACATTATGTTAAGAATATTTCTCCATTTCCTGGGGTCTCTATGACTATTTGATACTATTGTGTAATGTATTGTAACAATTTTAAATATTTTAATGGCAGTGAGTAACAATCATTTAATTTCTCTGGTAGAGCCTAACAGTGTCTTACTTATGTGCTGAGGTTCTGTCCTACAATGTTAGTTTGTAGTCTTCAAATGTCATTTTGTCATGGAAGTCTGAGAATATAATCGGAATATGATCTCCAAATGCTACAGAGATGGGAAGAAACTTGCAATGTCTCAGGAGTCTTTTTTATAGCAGACAAAAAATTCTCTCAGATTATAAATACATTAGCTTGATCAATTTCAGTCTTATAGCAAGGTGTGAGGATGTGACTATTTGCAGATAATTTTCAAATATACCATACTAAGTCTTCACTTGGAAAATAATATTTACATATATATTTTTATATTGACAGATTATTCCTTTTTTCTTTTACAAAAATTTATGTTACCCGTTTATTTAAAACAAATCCCAACTGCTTTATGTGGATAATGTCAAAAAACTATTTGTACCGGTATCATGGAAATTCTTATAAAATGCATAATATTAACTGATCAGAGTAAAGAAGAAATTTTAAATTGGCAAGAAGAGAAAAAGCTGAAAAGTGATGTACTATAGTATTTATTTTGTATTGCCTAATTTAAATTAAAACACCTCTCATCTTTGATACTTAGTAGCAATAATTGATATTATTGTTTAAATAGCTAAATAATAATAATAGCAATAATAATAGCAGGATATATTTCTTTAATGTTTAGAAATTTACTTGTTTGAATTGCTTTACATACAAGAAGTCAGTACAAGTACCTGTTTCCAATATCCAATTAGAATGGAAAAACAAACATAAGCCATCTCACATATTTTTCTATAAAAATGAAAGTGCTTCAAAGAACTTAAAAAACTGAATGAATCAAAAATTTTAACTGTCATTGAATACGTCGAAGGTAGTATATCTCTTAGAATTCAAGAAGCTACATTTTAGTGAATACTATCCTCATTATAACAATCAAGGTAAATAAATTTGTGATTTCAGAAAAATTATCTAATTATTTTACCATTAATAATTCATGACTCAAAGTTAATTTATTGATTATTAATTTTCTGATAAAATTATGCTGATTTCTTGATTTTCAGAAAGTCCCAGTTGACTCTATATTTAATAATTCTTTCAGTGGGAATGGTCATTACTTTGCATATGCCCTAATTTTCTGATCCCTAATTTTGGGATAATAAGATTAAGGACACCTATGTCTATTATAGAACAGTAGAAGGAATATTGTAGGCATTCGTGAAGTGTTAGCTATAATGCTCATCTTTTTAATGTCTTTATCCCATTGACATCAACATTGTCATAACAAGAAAATAATAAAAAAAGAGCACATCTTCAGAGAATCATCTGGCGCTATAGGAGAAAAGTAGTCTCTTACCTAAGTGAAACTTGTTCTGAAGGTTAAGTCATGTTTTACTACCTTAAGAAGTGGTTGAAATTGCTCCAATCAAAGGGAAAGAACATCAAATAACAGGAGAACAAAGTTTTGAAATCTTTCAATGGCTCTAGCAACAGTGCCAAGTTTATTGGCAGTTACTGGAAGAAGGAACTCACACAAAAGCCTCTTGTTTAAACTATATTTCTATGTTTTCTGGCTTCTAGTTCCTTTGCTAATTTAGTTTGTTCTTATGAAAGAAGTTCCACACATTTGATTGAATCAAAACAACTTGCTATATTTCATACAAATAGCCAACCCGTCATATTCTCCAGGAATGCAAATCTGTTTTAAGAGAATATAATTCATCTTTGCTTTTAGTCAATGAAAGTTGCTAGATGTACATGTTCTAAAACCATTTTCTTCTCAGAGTTTTAGATTTCCATGGACATGGCTTGAACAGTGAACAATGAGCAGAGATGGAGAGGTGAAAAGTGACGTTTCATGTTCCAACCAGCATTCACTCAATCAACACAGCTCTGTTCATCACCATCTTCCGAATCCAGCAGTTACTTTATTTTATAAAAAGGATGGCTATTCTAAATATGTATCAGCTGAATGTTATTGCTGTTGATACGCTGACCTACAAGGTGCAAGTGGATACACATCTGCAGCCCATGCCTACCCTCCAGGTTCCCATGCTGAAATCCAAGAAGAAACAGGCGTGATCTGCATAGAAGAAAGGACACCCTGCCTGGACAATGCCACCATCACTGGAGAGGCTGTTTGGTGCCTCAGAACACACTCTGATCTTTTGAGCAGCTCTCCCATGCGGCACCATGACAGATTCTGAAATGACTTTGTAAGACTCCCAGGAATCTGCATTGGGCTTAGGCACTACATAAGTTGGCAGAGCTGCTGGCTACTGCTGAACAATCCCTCATCCATATAGAACAGAGAAGGTGGAAGGAAGCCCTTCCCCAACAGTGACTCTAGAAGGCAGGCTCATGAGCCAGGTGAAGCCCAGAGGGAAAGAGTAAATAAAGTTTTATTATATTGCTTTACTTTCCTGAAATCCTTCTGAGCAGACAGATGCAAAAAGTGTAGCATTAAAAAGTCACTGGAAGGGAAAAATGTTCTTTCAACATCTAGAAATGATGTAAAGATAATAAAAGTTTCATTTTTTCACATTACTTTGCTCTCCACCATATTTTGGTGCTAATGGATGAATTTTGCTATACTGTACAACGAGATAAGTAGTGAATATATGATCACACCATTCATCACTATAGAAAATACTCAAGTGGGCATTATGTGATTTTTCTAAGGACCCTTTTTAGAAATGATTTAATTATAATGAAAGATTGCACAGATGTTGCAGAGGGCAGCATTTCGAAAAGTTTCCATATTTGCCTGATCAGCAATTAAGGCAAAGAAAAGTAGCACTTTCTTACTGCTGCTGGTATATTCACAGGTATCTTTCAACTGCAATAACTATGAGATGGTTCCACATGTTGCAAGATTCAAGTTTTACCAGCCGGAGAACAATAAAATAAGCACAATAATTGAACAATATTCTTAAAAGGTTTAAAAGAATATATAAAAAGGGGGCTCTAGGTCAGATCCTTGTGAGGACTTCTATTTTGAATATTTAGGTTACCTTTTGCTCAATATGTTTTTGTGGGGAGGGGTGTGTGTGTCTTTGGTTGCAGCAATGCAGGGGGATAATTTGGAAGACATTCCCTCTTATGGGTTTATTTTAGTCATATGTCTCTATGTGGGGCATATAAGTGAAACAAAAACATCTTCAGTAACACAGTGAATTATTTTGGTTTACTATACTAAACACATGTAGACCCTGTAGAATACACCTGCCTGGATTCTATAGCCTGCATGTCTGTTTTCCTCAATTTTGGGGACTGCACAAATTTTACTCACTTGTTATATCATAGAACTCATAAAATCTTCAAATAATAAGGACCCCAAAGTCCACTCTGATAAAAATGATCAATATAAAGGTATAGGCTATTTTCACACATACGCACATACACACACACAAGTGTGTCAGTGGTTTCTATATTCCTTGATATTTCTCAGAGTACAAATAAGGAAAGAGGATGACATTCATATGAAATTATTTAGGCAATAAAAATCTGTATCTTAGAAAGTGGCAGTCTAGGAATTTTGGGACCACCTGGAATATAAATTTAATATTTACATAGAAGAACTCTTTGTGACTAGAAGAGACCTGGTCCCTCGCTTGGAATCTCTGCCCCTATATTACCATGAAGACAGTGCTGTCCTATGAAAGCCAAGAATGCATTCTACTTTCATGAGGTAGGTTCTATAAGTAGACAGCACATTGAACAAGAAGCAAGAAGTTGAGTAGTCTTATTGGCCTAACAAAAGAATATTAGTACCACTAATAAATACTTTACATGAGGAAAACGATCCCTAGTGTAAATTTTGTCATAACTTTTATACCACAACCTATCTATAAGTAATCCCTGAGAAATTTATCCTAGAAAGACATAAAATTGGAAATTAGAACCAACACATGTAGGAAAGATCTCTGTGTTTAGCACTACAAATGGACCAATGCCTTAAAAAAAAAAAAACCAATGATATGTTGGGCTGGAGAGATGGCTCAGGAGTTAAGCTTCCTGCACAAACCAGCATGCCTGAGGGTTCCTGACACGACCCAAGTTTAATCTCCAGAACCCATGTTAGAAAAGCAGAGTGTCACCATGTGAATCTAGGGAGACTTGGGGATTACAGAGCTCATGAAAAAAGGCAAGCTCAGCGATCAGTAAAAGATCCCAGCTCAAATAAGAATGGTGTTAGTCTGCCGGTGGAGATTCTGGTTGTATCTTTCAGAATGCAGGGAGAGAGAGCTGTGGCTCATCCAACCCTACCAATGAACTGCAGGGTGATAGCTGGCATCCTGACAAGAGATGAGCCACCCCAGACCTACCATGGAGGATCCATATGGAACCCCGCAGAGAATGATGGGATGAACAAGTGACCCATAGACACAGCCAACAAGTCAACACAGGATAAGCCAGTGAGACAGACACCAATGATTTTCAACACAACCTAAAGCAGAAGTACAGAAACCCCTAAGTTCTCAACAATAAAGCAGCCTTAATACTTACCCACCATGACTCAGGGAACTGAGCAGAGGAGGGAGCGGAAAGATTGTGAGAGCCTTGGTGGGGGAGAATACCCAAAGTCAAAGCCCCCCTCATTAACAACACACTAAGGCCGGAGGAACCGGGTTGACTCCTAGGCTATCCATGGTCCTCTTCCCCAAGGACTGATCCAGATGACCCACGGAGGAGGATATCCAGCTGAACGGGTATGGGGAAGTGGGGCATTGGGGAACGGGGGATAACAACTTATTGTTTGCACATTAAAAATGTAACTCATTATGGACAATTTAAAAAAAAGAAAGAAAAAAGAATAGTGTAGAGTAATAGCATGGAGTATCTGAAGCTCCCGCCCCTGCAGGTGAGTGTGTGAAACACCACTACAAGATCACATACATGTGTATACAACACACCCCGAAACAACACACCCACACACCCAAAAACACACATGTTATAAGAGTTCATTAGTTTAAATATTATGTCTGAAAGTATTTTCTATTGTCTATTGCTTTTTTTATCTGGTCTTCCTATTTGCAGACTCAGTGCAAGTTAGGCAGGAAGCAAACCCTGGGTGGTGGGCTGAACCATGTGAAAATGAATGAGGCAAGGACTATACCTCAGTGTCAGAGTATTGGGTTAGCCCACATGGGGGCTCTGTGTGTGATTCCTAGCACTGAGAGGCAAAAATAAACAGAAAAAAGGAAAGTGGATGTAACTGAAAGAGCCATGCCAAAACTAAAGCATTTACTTAGGTTTCATAGTTACAACATTTTCCCAATAAGATTTCACTAGATGTGAAGAAGTAGACAATACATATAGTATGTTTTTGTTTTTGAGGAGTTTTTCTGTTCAGTTTACATGACTATTTTTGTTCTTATGAAAGAGAAAATTATAGTTCTTCATCTATGATCCACAGTAAGACTGTCTTTCAACTAAAACCGTTCAAATTCTTATCTTTGTGCTATCAGAGAACATCACGATGACACTGGTCAAATAGCCTGGTCATTGGAAGGTCTATCATATGTATCATGGGCAGCAACATCTTTATTCTTCACAGAGCAGAGAGACTATAAACTGAAAAACAGCACACACTGCTGAGTAAACTACAAGTTCTACATTATGCTTTCATATCAGCTGAGCCAAAGCAGTTTTATTCCATTTTCGTGATGTCCTGTTCCTTCTTGCTGAATTGTTCAGCTTTAGTTTCAATGAGAAGAGAGTCCTTGTTGTAACATGAAGATATTTAATAGATGCACTTCCCATCAAGTGAGCAATGAACTGTTAAGAAAGCATTTTTGCACTCCATTGGTATAGTGCTCATTTACCAAAATTGTCACTCCCCTATTTGCAATCATTATTGGGCAGCTGAGTGTTGGAACGAAAGTGTTTATCTTCAATAAACCCTAGACACACAGGAGACCAAGGTGCTAACAACATTTGCAAACATTCTGAAGCCTTTCTGTCAGTGAGGCGGTACCCCAAACTAAACAGCCACTCACAGAAGAGAGATCTGGAAATGTCATGAGAAAGAAGACTTCACTGAAGGAAGACTGACAAGATTTATTTCAGGAACAGTTGAACTCTGTCCACAGAACTATTAAATTCAATTGTTATTTTCAAACAAATGCACATGTGTGTAATTTAATTCAATCAATTAGAAAATGGTTTATATGCCTCAGTTAGCTTACAAGTGCAAGTCACCAGACCAAGGAAACACCCTGCATCAGCACAGACAGTGTCTGAAAAATAGGGACCAAAAAGCCCCTTCCTGACTGTATCATACTCCAGAAATTATCAAAGGAGCATCAGCAGAAAGGACTTGTTTTCTTTGCCATTATATCAAGGAGAGTGCTCTATCTGAATTCTTAATTCTTATTGCTCCAGTGATTAAGGAGCACCAGACACTCTTTCCTGCTTCTGGCCAAATATCAGTGTTGGAAAACAGGTACCCATGGGGGTCCTGCCTCATTAGGAAGTTGAGCGAATTAATCAGTGTCAGTGAGGTACTTATTTCATGGTCAAGGACAGCATGGTGCTGCTGTATTCATTAAGGATGTGCCAGGTTTAGGGACTTATTGTTTTAGGACATCAGTTAGAATGAAAGTAGCCCATGCCTCTCAATTCCAGATCATTAAAATGACAGTATTCAAATATAGAAATTTTAGAATTTTAAAATAGGTAAACCTTAAAAGGAAGTTAACATTATTAAATGATCTTATGTTGAAATGAAAGAAACTGAAACCTAGAAAGAGAAACTGAATTTCTAGGTGTTGGATCAATTGTTCAATAGAGTGAAGTGATTCCAAATACTGATTCCCAAGCCAGAAATGGAAGTCCCAAAGATTCTTCATTCCTTGTCTGTTTCAACTCCCTTACTGGGTCTGGGTTCTCCCTTCTGAAAACATACATACACACACATACACACACACACACACACACACACACACACACACACACACACACACAACACACACACTAAATTTTCTGGATTTCAACATCTATAAGACATTGAATATCAAATATTTTTCTCTACTATTGACCTTGGATTCCAGCATTCATGGCCATTTTTGCTGCCATCAGATATTCAACAGGAAAAAAAAATATTCCCTGGGCGCAATTTTCTTTGCTGAGGACACATTACCCTGAGTGGTACGTGGTTAGTTTACCATATTTCTCCCCTTCTCTCAGCCTTTCCTTGAATTAGAGCAAATTGTACTGATTGGCTCCATTAACTCAAGCTTTGCATTTCAATCACAGTTAACTTCTAGGAATCATCTACACATTTAAATTCATCCATCATCTTTCAATGAAAAGACCTATGGACATGCTGAAGACTTCTGTACTTTATTTATATGTAATGAAGTAATGTCCAGTTTGGGCACTGGGCTAATTTCTAAATCTTAGCCAGAATGTCTAAGAATGGAAAACTAGTCCATGACATGTTTTGTAAAGAAGTTTCAAAAGGTTTGAATGTATTTTCAACAAAAAATAATAATGATAACTATCTGGATACACATCTATACTTACCAATCTTTGTTTTTGTTTTTTTTATAAATTTTGAAGAAGTAAAATACACCTTGCATGTTGAAACCCTTTATATGATCTTCATTATATCATTTTCTCTGAGTTAAAGAAAACCTAGATATGTTTTTCTGTTTTATTTGATGATATTATATTATTATATTTTATATCATGTTAGTATATTTGTAAAATATTGTTTTTATGTTCAAATTTTAAGATTTCATTTTATACAAGACATACCATAGGACAAGTTAAATATATTTAGTAGTTTATCATCACTATTGATGATAAACCTTTAGCTCACTAGCATATATATATATATATATATATATATATATATATATATATATATATATATATTAGCTCTTAGTCACATCACTACACCATACTTGCATAACACATTACATTGTTAAATATTCTTATGCCAAACTGATCTGAGTTTGTCAGAAAACAGCATTTCTTTGTAAACAGATCATATATACAATATTTTATTTTTGTAAGCAAATACCTTCAACCACTGAACAGTCTTCTAAGCCCCAGTATTTTATTTTTATAAGGTACCAATAGTCTTCTATCCATTGATGCTTAAGGTTGTTTATAATTTATCTACTCCCCTTTAAAATTTTTATCCGTGTATTATTGTAGATTTACACACAAGTTTCCCAAAGGCACAAACCCAGACAGTGAACCCTATCATGAGGTAAAAGCTTATAGTCATTTCTATTTCTCTCTTCCCACATCCCACCAGATCCCTCATGAAATGACTGCACCAATTCACACAATGGGAAACAGCAATGTGAAATCTTTGCTAGACACTCTCAGTGGCATCTGTTACTGTCAACTTTTTTAATTTCTGCCAGTCTGACTTGCACAAACTGATGCCTTATTGTGTTAATTTGCATTTTATGGATCACTATTAAAACTAACATCTGTTAAAATGTTTATTAGCCATTTGGATGATCACGTCTGAGAAATGTTTGTTAATTTCTTTTGTCTTTTTCTGCTGAAGTGTTTTCCTAATTCTTACTGCTTTTTGGAGTTCTTTATGTATCCTGGACACCTATTCTGTGTTCCTCATAGGTATGAAGCTTACCTATCATGAGTCTGTGAGTCCATGGTTTACATCTTCATTTTGTTCACTGTGTGAACACTGATATCCTGAGAAGTTTGTTTGTTTTGTAAACTGAAATGGATTAGCATTGTCTTTCTTTAGTTTGTAAGCATTTGTACCTTTATCTAATCCAATGTGTGTGAATTATATATGACTTTTTTAAAATATGAAAGTGTGCCTTCCTCACTTAAATATTTAGTACACCAAAAATTTATCTGTAATGTGAAGTAAGATTCTTATTTTATTTTGTTAATTGAGAGATTGTATGTCAGTTAATAAATATTCAATTACTAAATGGAATTATTTCCCTGTCGTCTATTTTTCACATATGCATGATGTTGTCTCTAAACTATTCTTATTGCTTGATCAAATGTTGAGTACTGCAAACACAAAACTACCTTAATTATTAGCTCACAACCTTTTCAAGTAGAATCCAATCTGTATAAAATCAAGAATTGTCATTAGTCACTAATTTATTATAAGCTCTTAACACATTGCCTGGCATGAAACATGACTTCAAATAAGTACATAGAGAATGAGTATCTTTCCGTTTGGACTCAGGGCCTCTGTTTATCTAATAATTTGTCAAATATTTCAGCTTCTGTGAGAAATATTGTTGGTAATTCCATTGCAAATACATTGGATTTATAGAAAATTTGGAGGTATGAGTGAGCTTCCCTTTCACAACATTTCATATTTATTACTATATTATTGTGTGGATTAACACTGTTTGAGAATTATTTATAGGCTCTAAGAAGTATAACTACAAATTTCAACATTGAACATTATAATATTTTGCTGTTTATTTAATTTCTTATATTTTAGCAATTTTTAATTTTTTATAATGTGAATATTAAAAGGCTACTTTACTATAAATTGCTTAGCTTTATTCCATGTTTTTATACATTTTCATTATGGTTCAGTACTAAAGTATTTTAATTATTATCATGGATTTGATTGTTTTAGACTACAAACTATTTAGAATATTGCTTTATATTCTAAAAGATAGAGGTCATGTTTAAACTTTTGGTAAAAACACTTAAAAGTTATATCAAAAAATGCAAGAGGCCTGAACTCCATAGGGATATAATGTACAAATTTACACTGCTTATTCTAGTTATACTGAATTCCTGCTGTTCCCTGTGGCTACTGGACAAGGTTTTCCCACAGGGTCACCTCTCAGAGCCATTTTCTTTGGAGAGTCTCATTATCAGACCTTCTCTGCTACTCACTCACATCCAACATCTCTTGATCCCAGTCTGTATCACTCTCATTAGAAAGGCTTAATTCTGTAAGTAATAGCAATGGTCATAGAAATCACTCAGTACCCATCTGACAGAATCCAGGAGGAGTGTATGGCTCTCTCTGTGTTCTGCCTCCATCACTGGTTCCTTGAAATACTCCTTTGACTTCAGCAATGCATTTGAATTTTTATGTATATGCTGCTATTGAGTTCCAGGACAAATTTCTCTATTACTGGACTCAAGTGATTGAAATTCTTGCTTTATTTTTTTCTGTCTTTCTATTAATTGTAGGTTTTTCTTGCATAAGTGCCTGTATCCTCCTAGCTTACAACATCCTCTTCTATCTCTGGTAGTATTAAATAAGTAATCACTCAATTCATTTGTTAGCTAAATTATATCTCTTTCTCATGGTTTCTGCTCTTAACTCTTTATTTATGTATTTATTTTTAAATAGAAGACCTGGTTAAAAAAAAAAGTAAATTGATACTTTCACCTCCAGCTCTTCTGATTGCATTGGGAACTTTTCAGGTATTGCCACTTTCCAGTACAGCTTGACATGTGTTTTTTATTCTAGAATTCAATGCTGGTGTGAGGATATGGACTGCCAGCCAGAGAATTCTGGCTGCTTCTGGGTTAGAAAGTGTTTGTGTGTGGTGGAAGGGGGTTAGATGATTTTATAACTACTTGTACACATGTACCAAATTGTCATACAGTACAAACGAAATAATTAATCATTGTATTTAAGACCAAATACATTTAATACCTAATGCTAAATGGATGAATATGATCATTACCTTTAATATAGGTTAATGGATTTTACATTAAGCAACAGTAGCACATGATACAAAAACAATAAAAGCCATCATTTTCATTAACTACACTAATTTTCAAAAACAATGTCCATCTCGATCTTTCCAGATTTCGGAACCTTCACTCACTGGCTTTCTGGGGAGTGGTTCCTATGGACGACCTGACTGCCCTCTCTAGAGTTTATCATTGTATTTTTATTCTCTCACAGTCCTGTTACCAACTAACAAGTGTGTTGCTGGACTATATTAAAAGTTGCTATAGTCTTGGTCTCAAGTCTATGTGTTTTTGTAGCTTCTTGAATCAATACTTAACTCTGGATTCTCTTTACTAAAAAGAAATACAAGATTTTAAGCCTAGTTTGGAATTATTAAGGTACATAGCTGGATAGACCTATCTAAATTTTTTCATTGCTTCCAGTCCAGATTATTTTAGCATTACAAAATGCATAAATGCATGGGAAAATATCTTTGATGATTTAACAGAATATTTTATTCTCCAATGTTATAATTAAAAATAATAAAGTCAGCTAGAGAGCACATTTTGAGCAGTTCTTTTAAAATATCTTAGTTGCTTTTTTTCTTTGGAAGGACATTTAATGCATTTGTTGTTAGCTCGATGAAACTAAGCTCAGAGGGAACTAACTTCAAAACAGCCAAATTTTTTGGTAGCTAGAGAGAGAGAAGAAAACATATTTGATTGCTCAATATAAACCTAAGTAAAAAAAGGGATGTTATCAGCAATTAACTATGAAGCTTGATTGTGAACAAAAAAATATCAAAGAAGAATCATTTTTAAGAGATGGAATAACTGCTGGGAGCTCCACAGGGTTTATAATTTCTAAGAGGCCAGAATCAATTCATATTTTCTTGCATTTAAGCAGTATTCAGCATTCAGTTATTTTATGGGGACATGTGGGATACAACTGCTGAGAAGATATTTAAAAATTAGAATAAGCCAGAATGACCCCAGAAGTCCCTCTCTTTCTTCACCATCCCTTTCTCTCATTGTGCTTTGCAAATAAGTTATCAGCAAAAACCAAAAAATGGAAATGAAGCATTGCAACATAAAGCTTCATTAAAAATCAAGCAAAATCAAGTCTCTCCTGGTGGTCATAACAAGTCTCCTGATTAACTGCTGTCACTCAAAAGAGGAATGACCCAGTGAGAAATAAATGTGCAGATGATAACCATAAAGGACACAGTACCAACTAAATAAGTAGAAGTCATTCTGAATTTAAGTTAGAGATGCTTGGAAAGAAATGATGCAGGCACAAAGAAACAGAAGTTTTTGCCTGCAATGAGAGGAAGCATGGAATTTCTAACAATTCCCATGTTTTTAACTATTATTCTTCTTCCTCGTAAGCAAACATGGACAAACATATGTCCAGTTACATATATGGAGCCAGATGTATAGCACAGAAACTCACATAAGAAAGCAATTTGTGTCAGGAGTCAGGATGAAGGAAAAATAACACAGGCTTGGATAAGAAATGGACTGAATGTCTACAGATACGTGACATCTTTTGGGGTGGGAACTCTGGTGCAAGTCTATTATCAAACTGATTTATGATGAGTTTTAGAATTCCTTTCATGTTTCCAGTCTCTCTTCAGATGTTCCTGTCTATCACTGTGAAGTTCTGAAATTATTTGTATGATTTAGTGATATATCTGCATAAATGGAATGCTACCTGTAATACTTACTGATCATTCTGCTTGTTTCTTTACATTTCATTTATTTTGTTGAAGTGTCAAAATGATAATGGAAAATGATTACATCTAATCATCTCTATCAATAGAAATAGCAGAGAATGGCCCCACCCAAGCAATTCAAGCAATTCTTTCTAAGTGTCCTTGACTTGTTCTGGGCAACTCAGAAACTAGCCCTGTTTTAGTACTTACTATGGGAGGGGACCATGTAGGACTTCCTTTCCTTCCTGGTGAAGTTAAAAGGTTCTTCCCACTCACTACACCTTATGAACTGGCGTACAGACATGAAGAAAGTGATTCCAGCTGTCAAATGTGGTGTCTTTGGAATTACTAAACAGCAGATAAATCACAACTGCCTGTCTCTCCACTGCAGTTCATTAATGCTATTGAGCATGCCGTGCCTGGCAGATTTACAGGTGGCAGAAATAAAAGATTAATTATTTTACTTTATTTATGCTAGAATGTTACTGAGGACTAAGTAATTTGATTCCCATCAGTAATCTGTTTCCTTTTGTCATTTCCCAACACCTGCCATTCTGCTAATTCATCCTTCTGCTTATAAATGTTACACACTGGAGAGGAAAACTACTTTTTATTCATTTATGTTGCACTAGTAACTTGGGAAACTTTCATTTTTGCATTTGATTTCCTCCTTGTAAGAAATTAAAGATACATTCTAAAAGTCTGCAGTCTGTTACAGTAACTGTGTGTTGCAGTCAGCTTCTCATTGCTGGCAGAAAGAACCCAACCAGAGGCAGCTTGTGGAGAAATGGTTTATTTTGGCTTATTGACTTGAGTGGACACTCCATGATGGCAGAGGAAATGATGGCATGAGCAGAGGCTGAACATCACTTCCTGGCCAACATCAGAGGAGCAACCACAAGAGAGGGTACCAATCTCCAGTAAGGGGAAGCTGGCTACAACTAACCCATAAGCCCACCCCCCAACAACACACCTCCAACAAGGTCCCAATTCCAAAATTGCCCTCAGCTGGGATCAAGCATTCAGAACACAATAAGTTTATGGGATACTCCTGAATCAAAACACCACATTGTGTTTTTCTCTTCTTAATATATGTAAAAGACATGAATCTAGGTAAGAAGGAAATCAAAAACTTGAGCCAGTTACTACTAGTGACCTCACCTTCTTTATCATTTTCTGTAAGTTTAGCCCTTGCATAAAGCTGTACAGGTTTTCTATTTTATTTTCCCCATTGTTTCCTTATTTCAAAGGAGCTAAATTTATCTGATGTTTTTTCTATGCTTTCTATCTTGAATCTGAAGTACTTAAATAAAACAAATGAGTCAGTAAGCCATTTTATCACACCCGTCCTAATCATGGGCTATGGTTAGAAAGAATATGTTGTCCCATACCTGAAATGGGCCTGCCCTGTATACTGTATGCACTGCCTCAGTTGGTCACTACTGTACACATGAGAAGGTTATCACTGTTTATATGGTAATCATGGTATTACCTTTAGAAACAGCTTTTCATAACAAAATAAATATCCTTGTTATTAAGAGAGACCATCTTTTATCTAGTTTGATTTCAAGTATCTACTACCTCCATAAATGGTGTGCTTTTCTCTACAAGAGGAACTATCTGCCAGTTTTCCATTCAGTTTTCAACAATATTTTCAGCCATATGAAATGTACAACCAAAAGGTTTAGGACTTCATACTGGGGCCAAAGGCTATCCTCAACTCTGTTCCCACTTAAGAGTTGTCTTTCCTTCCTTTCTATTTCTTCATAAATGCGCCTTCTCCCTTCACTTCACTTTCAGCTCTGATCAGCTTGTAATCAACACGGGATCATGGAGTGTGGGCAAGGTGACTGGAGACAAGGCTAGCCAGGGAATCAGAGATCACATTGTGAAAGTTCTGGTGTGGTACAAGGTTGCAAACTGTCCTAGAGTGAATGCCTCTAAAAGAACTCTGATGATAAAAGAGGAAGATAATTATGGTAGCAAAGACAAGGATGGTTTCAAAGAGACTAAAGGTAGTAGTAGGAAGACCACAAAAGTGAAGTTCTTCCAGAGTTTTAGACCAAAATGTAGAAAGCTTACATGAAGAAAATAAAACGAGCAGCTTGAAGGGGTAGATTCAAACCATATTAAGACCACTGATTGATTTGATCAATGAATTATGTGTCACTGATATGCAAGGGAAGCAGAGAGTATAATTTAAAATAACCCCAAGGGTCTGACTGGGTTTCTTGGAACATGATTAAGATGTTTAGTCATGAGTTGAATTGGGCTGGGTTGTTCAAAATTTGCACGTTCAAGAGGAGATGTCAAAAGGATTTTGTATATATTGTTACAAAGATTAAAAGCTGTGTGTGACAAAAGATTTGCAAGTTGTTAACACTAATTCTCTAATGAAACAATCTTTTATTTTGGATAAAGCAACTGAATACTGTAATGATCAAGAGAGCTTTCACCCATTCTGGATTCTTTTAATGCACAGATGAGGTTATACCGAACTACTGATAGGGTATTCTTTGAAGTTCAAGTTCACCCTACTTTGACCAACAAAATTAATAGGATTTTTTTTGTCTTTTTTGGTAGAAACTTTTAAATATTGGTGTAGAACCTTCCAACTTCTCTCCCCATGAGTGACCAGGTATATCTCAGGGTTGGAGGCTCTGTCATTCTCTCCACCTAAATGAAGACAATATGAACAAAACCTTCATCTGAGCAGTCAGGCATAGCTAGCTTGAGCAGAAGGCAATGAATGATTGTGTAAGCCACTAAGATTAGGGGATATTTAGCTCTAACTCATATAATGATTTCATAGATTAACAGAGGGACAAGAAAGATACATACAAGGGTGTAATTTCCAGAATATCATCTGGTCAAAAGACACATTGAGAGAAATCTACAGAAAATAATGAGAATAAATATGCAAAAGGGGTAGGTAAACACACAAAGGAAAAAAATTATATTCAGCAACCAAGCAAAGAGACAGACTCCCCTCATTGGAAGGAAGATCAACTGGTCACTGATCCCAACCAACACTGTCGAGTGGCTAGAGAGAGTAGAATGCCTGCAAAGTACCAACTGCAAGGCAGGGAGAAATGGAGAAAGAAGTGGGGACATAAATTTTATACTATACTTTTGAGAAGTTGACTTTCATTGAAGGAAGGAAAGAAGTATTATGAGTTGGGAAATTAAATGCTATTTAAAATATTTTGGTATTGATATTTATGGGTGATCAATACTAGTAAACTAAAAGGAAAAAAATAGAAAGGGAGAAGTTAAACAGGATGGGAACAGAGTAACACATGATATCTCACATGTTAGAAGGGGGTGATGTACTTGCTCACTTGAAAGGAGCAATTCAATCTGGAAAATAATAAGGGAGATAAAAGAGGAGTTTATAAGCCCACTCATGAAAGGCAGTGCCTATCTAGACTTAGCTACCATGAATCCACTCGTTAAATTTTCCTTCACTGAATTTATCCTTTGTCCTAGAATGCAATGAAATAAAATATTCAGAAGGCCATCACATGAGAAAGAAAAGATAAAGTTATGATTCTCACAAAGGAATTTTTGAAAGACTAGATTTTTATCATTCATCCAGTGTGGAAGGAATGTAGCTTTGCTTTGATATTAAATACATACTGCATTTTGACGGGATTTGTGGTATAGTGATGTTTTATTAAAGATTATGCCCTAAGGGAAGAAAAAGAGAAAAACTGGCTACCTCTGGTACAGTTCATACCCCCCTAAACTATGGACAGATCCAGTTTGTACACCAAGGAAGTACCCCAATGGGTAGGGGAAAGAGAGGAGGGAAACGGGGATACCTTCACAAGAGTTGCTATATACATATATATATATTAAAAATTGAATGGGGAATGGAGAGATTACTCAGTGGATAAAGTGTTTGACTGCAAAGCCTAACAACCCAGGTTTGATTGCCCAGTACCCACATAAGCCAGATGCACAAAGTGGCACATGCATCTGGAGTTATTTTGCAGTGGATAGAGACCTTGGTGTGCCCATTCTCTCTCTCTCTCTCTCTCTCTCTCTCTCTCCTGACAAGTAAATATTTTTAAAATTTGAAAAAAAAGATTGTGTCCTAAGCAAGCAGATTCTTTTTATTTAATTTATTACAAATACAATACCTGTGCCTCACTGATCCTAAAGGAAAATTTTAATACAACATTGTGGCGGCTGTCTTTAGAAAATCATTATGAATCTCATTATGTTAACTTTTTGTCCTAAATATATGTTGTTTTTTTCCTATTGGAATTGTTTACAGTGTGTATTTGTTCTTGGAAACAATGTATTAAATAAATAGTAAGGGCATATGATTATTTCCACGTGTTTATTTACATTTAGCGTTTGAATAATTTTTGTCCAAATGCAATATTCATAATTCATTTTGATGGGAACTAAAATGAGTTTTGGCAGAGTGCTTGAGAAAAAAATAACATGTTAAATGTTATTTTACATTATTATTTAGAACCCAAGTATGAAGATAATAATCCCTCCTTATCATTATAATGTTGACACATGGCCTAAAGATATATAATTCTTTCTCATTTAGACTTACTTTCAATTAGGTAGCATTTAAACTTGCTTTTGATGTTACCTCAATATATTAAAATTATTTTAACAGTTCAGAAGTTCAAGTTGACTTTGTATCATTAAAACTACAACCTCAAGTGACTTAGCAAAAAATCTTCTAATTCTGTCATTAAAGAATGATATGATACTAACGTATCATAACAATTCTAAGTCAAGAGGAGTAGTCATTTGTGTAAAGACATTATTCACCCATAAGTATTCCAGTGGATTCTGTATGGATGAACGCTATCATGACAGACCCAGACTAAAAATATGAAGTTTAAAAATAAAATAATAGTGAGGGTACTTGCCTATGATCCCAATATTCAGGAGGCCAGTGCAGAAGTATTATAAATTCTAGGCCAGTTTAGATTACACGGGGAGAATATGTCTTCAATATAAACAAAAGAAAAAGAGAAGGAGGGCTGGAGGAATGGCTCAGCGGTTAAGGTACTAAGGCCCCTGGTTCAATTCCCCAGTACCCACATAAGCCAGACCCACAAGGTGGTGACTCTGGTGCTCTCTCTCTCTCTCTCTCTCTCTCTCTCTCTCTCTCTCTCTCTCTCTCTCTCTCTCTCTTTCTCTCTCTCTCTACCTCTCTCTGTATCTCTCTTCTTGAAAAATGAATAAATAAAATATTAAAAAAAGAGAAGGAAAGGGAAGTGGAGAGGAAAGGAGAAAAACCTTGCAAGTATCTTAGTAAGAGAAAGGCCAGTACTATCTCACCAGCTTATTAGTGCTACAATATCTAATATTCTTTCTAGAATACTGATAATCTTGTTGAGAAAGGTCATGGAAGAAATTATAGTTTCATCTATAACCATTAATAAATTCTAAATCCTAATGCTTCCGTGAATTCTAATGCATGCAGTCCTCATCTGTTGGAATATTCTAGAAAATTCAAATATTTTATGTTGATATTTTATGTTCTCTCTCTGTGAACTTTGCCCTTGTTCTGAATTGCTATTTTTTCTAATTGAAATTAGTAAATTTATATTTTGAATGTAAAATAAATGATGAATAATTTATATAAATTGACCTCAATGAGATATTTGAAAAACAGTTGCAGAGGGTAATTCACAGGTCTGATGACTATCATGCTTCTTTAGGATCTGAGCATAGTACTTCCAAAACCCTGGAAAAGCTCTTCTAAATAAATTGGTACCGGTCCATTCTCGTTGCAGATACAGATGAGAAAACCCGGACAAAATGTATCAAACCACTTGCTGGAGTCTTCAGCATCAGCAGTAGCAAGAAATGTATTCTACAGAGACTGAAAGTTGGATGGAGAGATTCCCATGGTAATCATTTGCCAGTCTTCAAAGAAACTTAAACCAGAAGAGTTTATGTCAGGCCACAGCCCCTGGAATATAAGGAAACCCATGAACTAATGTAATTAACAAATTCATCTCACCATTGTGTTTATTTTCTGTCCAAATCCAAACTGCACATGCACACATCCTTGGAATAGAAAACCTTAAATAATCTGTTAAGAAACAGGAAAATAACTAAAAAGATAGGAAGTTAAATCCCTTGGTTAGCTAGAAGCCATCACTGTACTATTTTTACTACTAATAAAATTGGGAAATTTGGTTACCCCTAAATACATATTCATTGTAGAAAGTGTATTTGAAGACTTTGCTGAATCATTTTTAGGTAGCCCTACAAAAAGAATGGAATAAGAACGGAGACTAATATAGTTGAAATTTGTTATAGGTAAGCTCAAATATTTTCAATAACATCAAGGAACTAAACCTTGGCAGTGGTAAAAATAGGCCATATAAAATGAACTGAATATTACATTTGAATAAATGCACAAATGATCAATTCCTGGAGTAGCATAAGTCAATAATATCATTTTAAAAGTAAATATCCTGTCACTTACTCCAAGTTCATTACCTGAAAGAGCATGTCAAAAGTATAAAACTTTAAAGACTGGCTTCTGTAAGCAATTTCAATCTATATAGCAAAGAAAGAACAGTTTGTGATTGAGAGTTAAAGATATTTTATAAGAAAATAACTGCAAATATAAAGAGAGAAAACTGAACAAGTGACTGGTTACTTCTTCATAATCTAAGAAGTAGTATCTTTACATGTTGAAGGGGTAAAGAATTGAGCATAAATAAGGAGGTATAATTGGACACTTGTCTCTAAATCTATAGTTTTACTGCTGTGATAAATGACCACAGAGATATAGCATTAATTGGTCCAGAGAACTATCCAGTAACTGAAAGGACTCCATTTCCTGTTACACTCAAGGCCAGACAAAGCCAACAGTCAACATTAATGGACCCATGTGAAACACTGGAAGGTTAGAGGGGGCAAAGTAATAGTGCCTTTCTTAATGAAACTTGGTAACACAGGAGGCAAGGACACATTTACAAATAACAGGTACACAGGGTAAATGCAAAGAGTAATTTATGATGACTAAGAATATTTCTGAAATATTGTCAAGGTGGATTTTGCTTTTGAATACCGAGCACTTTAAGATGTTTTATTCCCCTCTAGTTGAAGCACTATTATTTTAGTCATTAAGTCTATACTTGTCTCTTCTATAGAAAAAGTTCTTATTGATACATTTTTATTAGTGTGTCTATAGTTCCAACGTTGGTCTGTTGAATAGGTGACCTATTTTGATTAGGAAATACATTGAGTAGGTCTGTCGTATGAAGTTCAGTCTCAGTGGTGGTGTGCTTGTCTGTGTTAGACCTTGGGATTATTCTCTCACACAGGAAAACCAAGAAATAATATAAAGAGTGGCCTCCTATCTCAACTCAGCACATACTCAGTCTCACATCCTCAAATTCATACATCTATAAACATTAAAAGTTAAGATACCCATATGGCCAAGAACATGGGGTTTTATCTTTTTGGGCATGGGTTAACTCAGGATTTTTAAAAATTATATATATATATATATACTTTTTAAATAAGTCTATTAATTTTCTTATAGATTTCATAATTTTATTTTTCTTTATAACTGATTAAAATTCTATTGTGTATATATATCACATTATGAGTTGATGGACATTGAGAACAGAGCAGAAATGAACATGGTGGTGGAAGTATCTTTGTGTTAGAATAGAGTCCTTTGAGAACACGCCCAGATTTGGTATAGCTGGGTCATCACAGTCAAGACAGGAGACTGCAGGAGAGGTACAAGAGGGGATTCAAAGGGAGAATGGGATGTAAGGAGACAGAGTAAGAAACAGACAGGAAGTTGTGTTGGAGTACAGGATACATACGGGGAAGAGGAAGAAGATAGGCAGGAAAGCAAACAAATCTGTTTGAAAATACCACAATGGAGCCTAGTTATTTATATGCTAAAATAGTTATGGAAATAGAGACAAATTAATGAACACATTAAAATTCACATTAGATTATGAATTCATCTATAAAACTTTTGTTGAGTACTAACTGTGGACTAATTCTTGGACTTTTCTAATGGTAGCAACCACCAGAGTGATGGGTCATCAGCACTTTACTCTGACAGGCACAAGCAGTGACAGTCCAACTGACTAAAACTCTTTCATTGCAGGTGAATGAAGCAAGCAAGCCTCCTGGTACCTTCGTTCATCTTTCAGACATTTCAGTTACTATTGTTTAATAAATATATAAGACATAGAGTATAGAAACACATTTCATTCTTATTTTTGTCCCCAGACAGCCAATAACTGATGGCCGACACTAGGTAACTGGTTCTATCATGAGCCACATTAACAGGGATTCCGGTCCTTAACTTCCCAATTACAATTACACATAATTTTCTTGAAAATATATATTCTCAGGGGTCATGATCAACTTCTTCTTTTTTTTAATAGTTCCAGGATAGGGGCCTAAAATATGTTTTGTATATTTTATAACTCTATCACATATAATCAAGCTATTTATTTGATAAAAAAATGCCTTTTTCTTACAATAGGACCATGTGGACATGGGACTAGATACCAGCATTTACTTGTTCTAACCTAGCCTCATACTTAAAAGAGAAATTCACTTCTCTTCTACTTGTCTGGTGTTTGGGATAATTGAAGAAGACTATAGCTTGAATTTCTTATATGAATGATAACCAATACATGTAGAACTATGTGATAAATCTTTTAACATATTTAAATATACAACTTATAAATATTTTTATGCTGGTGAATATTTAATGATTTCACATTAAGACTTATCCCAGAAAACCTTGAACAAAAATGCTTTTATTTTATTTTTAATTTCTTAAAATACAGTATGGAATCATAAATAAAACATAGCCTCATTGCAAAATAACTTTACCCACACTTTTCTCCATGAAAAAAAGCTAGGAAAAAATAATGATAACTAAGCATCAAAAGAACCTTCTTGACTTAAAGAAAGATTACTCGCATTTAAAGATCAAATTTGTACCATACAGGTGAGGGTCAAATTGAGAAGACCGTGTAGTAGAGGCTCCCCACAGTGCTTGATTTTCCCATTTATAGTATTGAAATTTCTCCCTTGTGATTTTCAGATATTGTGATCCACAGCAAATCAGGAAATGTGGCTTTTGCAGCACACGTGCTGAGTTAGCCTATGGTCACTAGATGAACTCAATAGTGAATGATTGCACACCTAAGATGATCTTGCCACACTAACAGAGGCTAACTTAGATCACCCCGTCACCTGAGTCAGTGTGCTGCTGCCTATGGTATGCCTGTGTGCTGTGGTGTCTATGTGTGTGTGTGTGGTGGGGGGTGATGTGAAGAATAATTTATCAAGGCATCTCAAAAAGGATATAGGTGTGGTTGGAGACTTTAGCAGGGTGCTACAGTGCTTGCCTGGCAAGCAAAATTCTCTTGTTTCTGTCCCTACCACTGATTACAAACAAATGAAGAAATGGTACAGTTTTAAAACCCAACTTTAATGCTGACATTTGCAGTGCCAAAGACTATCATTGCTAGTGTCATACCTTCACTAAGGAGATATTATAGGCATTAAATGATGAAGACATAGGTTAGAAAGATTTCATTAAAAAGAGAAAGAAATTTTATTTTTACTACCTAACTCTACATTCACAGGAAACATACCTCTATCGTTACCCATAAAATTGGCTTCAAAAATTACATAAATTAATATGTATTTTAAGATATTTTATAGGTACTACAGGTTGGGAATTTTCAAGGTACATTTATTTTGCTTAAATAAACAAGGAAGTTCAGCTGCCCGTTGGTCTGAATAAGCTGGGGTTTCCAGCAGATGAACAAACAGTGACCTGATCACGTTCCAAACACCTTGACTTTTCTCAGATGGAAGGTGCCTTGCAGGAGGGAAGGAAGTGCTCTTACATAACCATCATCACAGCCGTGAGCAGGAAAAACTGACATGGCTGATGTACTGGTGTAGTCAGAACACACTTAAATTGTGATCAACTCATCTCTACCCAAACCTGACCTCCAGAAAGAACTGTGAACTAGACCAAACTCTTACTTTGTTACCTGGCTTCTACTAAGAGTATATTTATTTTGTATTTTTTTTCCAATAATGTTTGCTCTACTTCTTTCTTTAAAACATTCACTATATTCTCCTCTCTTTTGCTAATGTCTCAGTCATCCGAGTAAATTATGTACCAAAAGTTCACTCAAAATGTAAACATTTATCTTTTGATGAAAGCACATTTTATCTGTGCAAGTGCATTATGCATGATTCTCACAAAAATACTAAATATGCAACCTCCATCTCCGTTTCTTAGACTAAGCGATCTTTGCAAAGTCACTTATCAAGAGACGACAGACTCAATCAGGATTCTACATGTAAACTTGCCACTGGGTGTCTTTTGACAAAGAGGATGTCTGATAAGAATGGCACATAATCCCAGTGAGCAATTCTCAGAAGTGGAACTTTCTACTTGCTGGTATGTTGTCAGGCTCCATCTGGCACACTTCAAGCCCCACCGTAAGTAAACTTCCATTTACAGCAGTGGAGCCCATGCTGCTTTGTTCTAGACATTAAGTATTCATGAAATTGACAGATATCTGATGGCCAATCATGAACACAACTTGAGACAAATGTGGATTGACTAATACTGGTGCAGCTTGGACAATTATGGCTGGGAATTACTAGAATGATAAGAAGGGAAATTTAAGAATAACAATATCCTTATGAGAATTAGTGCTGTTGGTAAGTGAGTAAACTCCTGATACTTGGTAAGAAGGTTAAAAGCTCGCCTCAGATTCCTCCTGTGTGTTTGTCTGTGTGCACATAGAGTATATGTGGTATATGGCATGGTGTATTATCTATGCATATTTGTGTGTGTCCTCCATTGCATAACCATGTATTTCCTTGAGAAGTACTAGAGTCAGAGAGCCCCAGAGATTTTTAGGTCTCTACCCTGAACCCCTGCAGACAGGGATTAGAGACACTGATGGCCACAGACAGCTTTCTATGTAGGCTCAGGTGAGAGAAATGCAGGTGGTCTCAGTGGCTTCAGTGGCAAGAACTCTAAACCACAGGGACATCTCCCCAGCCTACCTTCCTCCTTTTGACAGACTTCAGGCTGTAAAGAATTATATCTGGAAGATTCATATTTTGTGACATGTAGAAAGGGTACAATTTATTTTGAGCATGATCCAAATTTTCAGAGAAAAATGGAAATACCATTAAATAAGGAGAATATCCTCTACTAGGCATGAAGAAGAACCTGGCAGTGTCATTTCTAACCACTGTAGTCCACTAAGAATGGCATCAGAATCATAAATTCCTAGAACAGAGTACAGAGCTTTTCCAACAGGAATCTCCAGACCTGGCATTGTAGCTCAGTGGCATGTTCAAGGGCCTCAGAGTAGGATGCTCAGCAACACACATGCACTCATACACAGCCGGAAAATTGTAGCATCTAAAAACACTCAGGTATTTTTATTTTTTGCACACTTAATTAACATTCACAAAAATGATTAGAACTCCTGATGTTATGGATATCCCCAGAAACAGGTTAAAATGAAATTAGAAGTTTGTTAACTTAGGTGGTTTCACTACACATTTATAAGTATGTTTCCATATACATGTGTATGTACATGAATATACACTGTATAATATATATAAATATATATTTTTCATGTATATATTTTATGTATAGTTAATGTAAGTATGCACTCACACACACAAATACACACATATATATATGCATATATATATGTTGCTATGAACTAAAATCTGCTTACAATATATTTCTAAAAAATTAGGAAATAATCAGTCTTAGCTTTTATCTAAAATACCTTGAGCCACAATTTTCCTAACATATTTGGTTCACCATCAGAGCACAGCATCAGTAGCTTCTTGTATTTGTAATTATCATGTATATTGTCTCCTCCCTTTCCTTCTGGCATGTGAAAGGTCTTGAACATATTATTTCCCAAAATATTCTGTTGAATATTTTTTTCTTAAAAGTACTCAACTGGTTGCTTTATATGCATTTGGTATGTGTGCTGAATGACAAAATGGAAGGATCTGAAATAGAAAATGTAACTGGAACATTTCATGTCAAGAACAGGCTAGAACATTATGCATTCTTCATGAATGGTCGATACAAAGGTTTCTAAAAGAGTTCTTTTCATCCCTAGTAAAATGTGGATTGCAGTATTCTCTTTTCAAAAGGTACAGGACATCACAAAATTGGATTGATGTGGCTATAAAAGTCATAATTCCCTGATGTATGCTAGTATGTTAGTGCCAAATGGGAGTTTCTCTCTTTAGAAGACTTGTCCCTCCCTCTTTGGACAAAAAATACAAATAGATAAATAGATAGATTGATCGATAGATAGATAGATAGATAGATAGATAGATAGATAGATAGATAGATAGATAGATGATAAAGAGAGAAAGAAAAATAAAGGAAGACCTTTAAAATTTATGAACAGGAATTTAAAAGAGATCCTTTGCTAAAAGCTGAAGAGAAAGGAAACACTTTTTCTGAATATATATTTTAAAAAAGAGTAAGTGAAATATTTCCCAATTCCAACCAAAATGTATTAAAATAAACCTAATGTATCTAAAATGGCATACTAATATTACATGCCAATTGTATACTGTAAATACCAGGGCAATGAATGATATTATTTTTAATCAAACAAAATTTATTTCGACATAAAGAGTAGGCATTTCCTTGGAGAAACATGTCCATGCATTTTAGAAGGCCAATGGGCAGCACTAATAAGTAAGCACTAGACCCCAAGCTCAGGCTGAGGTCAGCTCCGTTGCAGGGAGGTAGTGGAGATCATGATGAGAAGGTTGCCAATTTAAGAATGATTCATATATTAACATGGCTGCTGGAGGGAAGCAATCTACTGGCAGAAGTTTTGAGTGGTGGTAGATCTCTGTAATCCAAGTACTGGAGAAACTGAGGCAGGAGGAGGATCAAAAGTTGAAGGTTAGGAGGCGGAGCAAGATGGTGGCCGAGTAACAACTTCGCCAGGACTCTCCTAAAGGTTTGACCCCCCTCAACTGCTATCCAGGCTTTGGACACCGGCCGAACCCGAGCTCGAACTCTCCATCCCTCGCTGCTCCCCTGTGGAGCAGAGGGCCGAGCCCTCCCGCCCCGGCTGGCTCCCGCCGCCATTATCCCCCGGG
>PVHP010010259.1:0-48126 GCA_004024765.1 Zapus hudsonius | reverse complement strand
AATGCCACTTCACCCTGGCATGAATGGAACTCTTGGCAGAGATATCTACATCTGAAAAAAACCTACAGGACCCCCATGCTGTCCATAGTCTGGCACTGTACAGCCTCCACTACCCTGGTGGGCTGGCCCTGAAGCCGGCTCCTTCAAATATACAAACCAATCAGGTCTTCCCTTCACATAACTAAATGTGACCAAAAAATACATTTTCTATACTATAAAGGCTGCTTTTGGCCATCTTCTTTTTTTGGCCGTCTGCAAGTGCTTCTTTGCCCTAACATCTAACCTAAGGACACTAGTCTGCTCTGTGCGAGGCAGGACTGTAGCTAACTAGGATATGAGGGTCTCCCCTGCCTGCCCTTAGTCCACAACAAAGTCTGTCATGGGCATCAAAAGCCAAGGAAACTATCTTGCAAGGCATGTCTGAAAGTTCCAGACACAACTTCCAGATGCTTCTTGGCTTTAATTTACCACGAACTCGTGTTTCTGAACGTCGGATTGCATTGCCTGTGTCTGTTTCTGCATACTGTTTGAGATTTACCTTCATGATGTTGTAGCCTCTTATGAATGCCTCTACATAATGTGTTTTGGAAGCTTGGTTGTGGGTGTGCAATTGTTTCTTAGAACAGCAAGGGTAGACATGAAAGCCGGTGTCAGTACATAGAAACGTGCATGCTGCTTTTGAAGAGCTTCTACAAGAGGGTCGATGTTAATTGGGTGCCTGTGACCCTGTACATGTGGTTGGCTGTCTTTGCAGATGTGCAAGAATGAGAATAGGCCGTGAATGTGAAAGACAGTTCATTGAAGCATCCATGGCTGGCCACGAGGCCTCAAATTTTCCTCCTCCAGATGTGTGTGATTCTGCGATTGATTGATTGGTTGATTGCAGTGTTGGGGATTGAAGCCAGGACAATGCATATGCTCAGCAAGAGTTCTATTACTGAGCCCCACCCTGAGTCCCTTGAGGTTTCCGTCAGGTTAGCTCTGTTCCTGCTGAGCTTGTGCAGGGTGAAGTCAGAGATCCATGACACTGTGCTTTGTTTACTGGCTCGTGTCTCTTGTAAATGTAGGATGAATATTGTTTTTATGGGCTCTCTGGGCTCCCAAGGGGAGAGAATTCTCTAGAGCTTCTCTTTCAGGGACATGTGGGAGGGCTATTCCCTGAAGAATAAGCGGACAGAATAAAAGCAGGTTAGTCAGGTCTCCTTCTTGTGGTATCACCTTAAATCTGCTTCTGCATCTGCATACTTACCACCAGCTCTCCCAGGAGTTTTTCTTTTTCTTTTTTCTTCTCTTTATTTTTCTTCTCTTTCTCTTTTCTTTCTTTCTTTCTTTCTTTCTTTCTTTCTTTCTTTCTTTCTTTCTTTCTTTCTTTCTTTCTTTCTTTCTTTCTTTCTTTCTTTCTTTCTTTCTTTCTTTCTTTCTTTCTTTCTTTCTTTCTTGTTAAATTGCCTCTAGATGTCCCATCTGGCAGCCATGGAGACACAGTGCTCAGATCCCCCTGAAAGAAAGACCTTGTCTTCAGGGGACTGCAAGGAGTGCAGTTTGCTGATTGTCCCCTGCTGTTGCTCTGCTTTCATGCAGAGACCACAGTCATCCTGGGCTCCTCTCATCCAAACACTGAATACAGTAAGGTTGCAAGGACCTGGCTACCCACCGCAGGTCCATGAGGAACCCGCCTCACAAGCCATCTTTGCTCTGGAGCACCCCACTGGGTTGGCCAAAACATTGCAAAGTCTGCTTTGCAGTCAGATTTCCTGTCTGTCGTCTCTTCTCCTCTCTCCTTTCAAAGCAATGTAGTCTGAGTGCTGTCCCTGAAGAATGTTGTTTCCTGTCATTTTTATCACTTTATCACCTTCCGAGAAACCTCTTAATTCTGTCTCTGTGTCTTCTTGGGGATGTATCACATGACCAAAATGCATCTTCTTCTCTATTTATCTAGTTGTAGGAGAGATGCCGTTTCACAGTAGTATTTCAATATATATCAGCCCTGTAGGGGATCAGAACTGGCCTCATCTTAGAGCTTAGGTAAGCTCCCAGGTGATGCTGATGCACCTGTCTACTGGTCACAATTTCAGTAGCAACCTCACCTAAGATCATGTCCCAAGGTTAATTTTCAAGAATTCTTTGTGTCATACCTGCAATTGTAGTCCTTGGGAGGTAGAGGAAGGAGGATCAGGAGTTCAACATCATCCTTGGCTATATAGAGAATTGGAGGCCAGCCTGGACTATATGAAACCCTATCTCAAAAAATAACCAAAAAACATATGCATATGTATTACTTACCATGTGCAAGTTATTGGTCCGAGGTGCTGTTAATGCAATCAATGACTAATACAGACCTATTTCCTAATTCCTTGGTGGTATAGCCTAAGAAAAGGAAAAGACACCGAGCATTTAATTTTTTAAAATTTGTTTTTGAATTTTGTCTCTGTGTGTCATGATGTGTGAGTGTGTGTGTGTGTGTGTGTGTGTGTGTGTGTGTGTGTGTGTGTGTGTGTGCAGGCACATGTGCACCATAGTGCACAAGTCAAGGGCAGAGGACAACCCCAAGTCTTGGTCCTTGCCTTCTATTTAGTTGAAGAAAAGGTCTCTTGTTGGTCATCACTTAGAATGCCAGGCTAGTTGGCCTGAAGGTTCTGGGGGATTCTCCTGTCTCTGCCCCCATCTCACCAGGGAAAACCTGGGATTATAGGTGCACTGCTACCTCTAGCTTTAAGTGGGTTCTGGGAATCCAAACACTGGTACTCAATTGATTATCTGCTGAACCATCTCCCCAGCCCTGAGCATTAATTTTACATTAATTACTTAATACAACTTTAAAAATGCCATCTAGGCTGTAAGATGCTGTGAGGACAGTGGGAGCCTGTCCCCACCTAGGGTTCAGGGAAACTTTCCTGAGGTTATGAGGGGAAGATGAATTATTTTAGATGAAAGGAAGAGTATAACCTCAGGCTCCAGGAAAGGCATTCACAGGACTTATTTTAGGATCAGAAAGATAGCTGACCAACTTGACAGAGAAGGCGAAGGAAGGGTTCCATGAGCTTGGGTGTCAGGTGAATGGAAGTTAGGTTATAAAGGACTTGCTCCTCATGCCTTCTATTCCTTCCCAGCAAGGATTCCCTTTCTTCCACACTTAAATACTTCACTTTAAAAAATATTTTATTTATTCATTTTCAAGCAGAGAGAGAGAGAGAGAGAGAGAGAGAGAGAGAGAGAGAGAGAGAGAGAGAGAGCGCACCAGGGCCACCACCTTGTGGGTCTGGCTTATGTGGGCCCTGGGGAATTGAACCCAGGGCCTTAGGCACTGGAGGCAAGTGCCTTAACCGCTGAGCAATCTCTCCAGCCCTAGATACTTCACTTGTGTCTCTATTGGAACACAGGTGCTAATAAGTTTCTCTTTTGGCTGTCTATCTCTTATCTTAGGCCCCTCTCCTCTCCTCCAAATTTCTGTATCGAACTATCCCATCTAGAAATAGTATCTGTCACCTCAGTTACGTATCATCAGTCCATCAATCTACCTCTTTACCTACTTATTCAGCAACTACCTGTTTCTCTGTTAGTAACATGTAGATCATAAGTAGATGATAGATATAAAGAAAGAGAAACAGAGAGAAAAAGATTGACAGCTTAGAACCAGATACCATTCTTCATTCACTTCTGGTTTTTCTTTCAACACTACATATTATGCCAGGTCCACATAATGCATTTCAATGAAGACATGCTGAAGGCAATTAAACCAAGAAGGGACTATAGCTGTTGGGGCAGGGAGCCGGGAACCAAGGGGCAGGTGCAAATATGATTCCAGAGATTAGCTGAATACCCACAGTGATTGGGGAGATGATACCTTATGAAATATAAGGCCCAAATGGGCTATGGTGGTTTGAATCACATGCTCCCCCCATAAACTCATTTGTTTTGAATGTTTGATCACCAGCTTGAAATATGGAGCCTTGCTGGAGGAGGTGTGCTGCTGGGGGTGGTATTAGCCCTAGCTTGCCAGTGTTTATTTGGCTCACTCTCCTGATGCTGTTTTCCACTTGCTGTGGTAGAAGGGATGCCTAGCCTCTGTGACATGCTTTTCCCTGCTATCATGGGACATCTTTTCAAGACTGTAAGCCAAAATAAATCCTTTCCTCCCATCAGCTGCTTTTAGTTGGGTGTCGTGTTCCAGCAATGAGAAAATAGCTTCAACAGAAAATTGATACCAGAGGAGGAGATTGTTGCTGCTTGAAACCTGACTGTGTAGGTTTCAATCTTTTGGAACTGGTTTTCAGGAAGAATATGGAAGGATTTGAAACCTGGGACTAAGAGAGACCTTGCAATGCTGTAAGCAGGGCTTTATAGAGCATTCTGTTGAGAGTTGAAAGACTTACATGCAGAAAGAACTATGGACTGTGGGGGCTTGGTTTATGAGGGGAAGAAAGAGATTTATCAATGCTAGGCTAGAGATAGTTTGTGTGAGAGGCTAGCTTCATATTGCCTGCGTCCTGAGAATGTGAGCAGGGTTAAATTGAAAAGAAATGGACTGGTGTGAGCATAAGGACATGGCACAGAAAGAAATGAAAATTTTGGGCAGGAGACAGTAGCCCACTTAACTGTTTGAGAGATTACCACCATTGTGATTGGGCCAGCTGTTCTGCACTGGGTCAGTAGAAAGATGCTGAAGGAGTTTTCCTGTTTTCAAAGTTGGCTTTGTTCCCCCATTAGATTAAGAAATTTGGAACCCCACCTAGTACTATGAGAATATAGCAAATTCAGAAAAGAGAGGGTCACTGGATTTGTAACAGTCACTTGGAGATGACCTCTAGGCAATGTAGAGCAGGGTGATATTCTCTGAGTAGAGACCGTGGGGCCATGGCATAGAACCATAGGTTGAAATGGAAACTTAAGGATTTTTGGAGATGCTAAGAATATAGGACAGCTGCCAGGGAGAACTATCAGCTCGGGTTATATTGTTCCCCAAATAGTAAGCAGCCCAGCTGGAGGGGTAGAATTGGAACCCCAGAGACTTCATCATTGATTACAGATATAGGACTTGGGCTACAGAGTTTGATGTTTGCTCTGTTTTAGATCTTGCATTGGTTCAATCGTTTCTTACTATGTCCAATGCCATCTTTTGCAGTGTAAATGCTTATTCTATGTCATTATGTATATTTAACTTGTATTTTAATTTTACAGGCTTACAACTAAGGATTGTCTTGAGGCTTGGGTGAGACCTTGGACTTTGGACTTTCAAACTGTATTGGGATTGATTTAAAAAGAAACTATGAGATTTTTAAAAGTTGGACTAGAGATATTTTATGTTATGAATGGTCATGAATTTATGGAAGCCAGCGGCTGAATGTGGTGCTTTGAATCAAATGTCCCCATAAACTCCTCTGTTTTGAGTGCTTGCTCCCCGGTTGATGGCAGTTTGGAAGGTGGAGCCTTGCTGGAGAAGGTGTGTCACTGGGGATGGAGCTTGAAGCTCCTAGCTTTCCAGTGTTAGCTAGATTCACTCTCCATCTCCTGTTTTCCACCTGCCATTGGCCAGGAGGTGATGTCCAGCCTCTGCTCTACCACCTTCCCTGCCATCTTGAAACTTCTCCCCGGGACTATGAACCAAAATAAAATTTTTTCTTCCATCATCTGCTTTTTGTCTGGTGTTTTGTCCCAGCAATGAGAAGGGAACTGCAGCAATCACCAAGAAGGGCAAGTCTGTGATTCAAGTCTGCACTGACCCTTAGTTCAGATTACAGATGACTGAATTATCTATGACTAAACAAACTACATCAATTTTCTGGATAAAACCAACTTTGTGAGTCAAACACCAATTTGATATGTGAGCTCATGCAGTTTAACTCCTATTGTCTGAGACCTAAAGTTACTATGGCTCTGTGTTTTATGTAAGAGTGAACTAAAAACATGGGTACCTGCTGCATCTTCATCTGTCAGGGGAAAGCTTTCCACCCCTAGACAAAGCTTAAGGGGACTGCGTGGACACAGTCTGTGAAGCAGCTAAAGCTGTTGAGCAGGCAGGGTGAGTCTCAGGCTAATCCTTCCACTGTAGAAGATGGACAAGGGAATGCTGTATAGGACCATAGTCTCAGCACTTAGCTCTGGCTGATTCTACCAAGCAAACTCAGAGATGCTGGATTATGAAAGCCATAGAATGTAATCTAGGCTGCTTTCCATTCTCCTTTTGATCACTCTGGTGAAAGAGTTATTACACATCTCCCTGGTCACACGTATACCCTGCATCCTTGGCTCTCCCTCTCCCTCAAAATCAACAAAACCATCAGGGACTCTGTCACCCCCACCCCCAGTATGAGGAATATTTGTTTTCTCCAACCTCCCCACAAGCCCTTGGTCAGCATCTTTGTAAGGAATGTTCTAAGGAGCTGTTGAGAAGAGAAGAAATAGGCTGGGGACTTATTTGGATGGCCAGTGAAAGCCAAATAGAAGTCAGCTTGGTCTAAATCAACCAGAGTGCCTTTCTTTTCAAATTAATAAACAAAGGAACAGTTGATCAATAGGTCATTGGTAGGCTGGGTCTTACTGCTGGCTATTACACAGTGTATGCTTCTGTAGTACATTACAGTTAAATGACACATTACAAAGCTGTATCATCATGCAATCACTATTAAAAATAGTGAGATTCTCTTGTCTATTCCTCTACCTCAGATTCATTGTTCTCCTAGATCTGTATGCAAAAAAAGAGAAAAAATTAATGAGGAGAGCAGATGTTCCTCCTCCCCTAGTGCTCCCCCTCCCTTGCCCCTTAGTCCAACACTTTGGAAGGAAACCCTGGAAATGGCCTTCCTTTCCTATTTGAAGAAAGCACAAAGGTGAAGGGAAGCAAAACAAAAGTGTACGTGCTGAGAAGGGTACCCTCTCCCTCACTGATGGAAAGGGAGAAATCAGCTAAGGGTGGGAAGAGGGGAGGAGGAGCAGATGGGTGAGGGTAGATGAGATGATGCCTACATTGACCCAGATCCTGAGGACTGCTAGGATTTTCTGTTTAGAAGGATTAAGATGAAAGGCCATTCACAAATCAAGGCTCACATCTGGAGCTTGGCTTTTCCTCTCCCTCCCTTTTTCCCTCTCTCCTGACTATAATCCAGGAATACATTCATTAATGGGTCGAATGAATATCAGAGGCCAAATACAAAGAGGAAATTGACCTAAATATGCAGTGCCTAGGATCAGGGGCTTCTTGTTCTCTTCTCTCTTTCTCTCTTTCTCTCTCTCTCTCTCTCTCTCTCTCTCTCTCTCTTCCTCCTCCTCCTCCTCCTCCTCCTCCTCCTCCTCCTCCTCTTCCTCCTCCTCCTCCTGTGGTCCTGCCCCCTCTTTCATTGACAAGCTGCCAGATTAAAACCCTCTTTATTTTTCTCTTTTTCTCATGTTCCTCTTTTCCTTCCTCAAACCATCTGACATCCACTCACATAACACAGAAACCTTCTAACTATCAAACTATTGACAATGGCTTCTCTCTGGTTGTCTAGGGTAAGAAACGTTTGAATGATTTCTTGCTTTCTCAGTAACAGTTGCAATTCTTATTTTCTAGCACTCTGCTGGGTGCTCAGACCCATGAAGATGTGCTTTGTATTTTAGATTCATTTTCTTTCCAGCTTGATTACAACCCACATTGCATAGGATACGTTTATGAATTGAGTGTAGGCAATTGTGATACGTGAGCAGAGAGCTTTCTTCTAGAACTGCTAAGCTCATGTAAGCTGGGTTAGTTATTCCATGGGCATCATCCCTCTAAGTGTGGCAAAGCCAGTACACACGTGGGCAGAGACTAGGGTAACGTTAGTCTTCACATCTAGTTTTTCTCAATGTGCCAATCACAGAAAATCCTCTTTATTCTGATTTGGCAAAAAAAAAAAAAGTTTGTTGGGTCATGGAAGAGGATGTCAGTGCAGTTTGTCCTGGAAGTGGAGACTGAGATGGGATAGCTTTCTGAGGCCTGAAATTCAGTGTGGTCCATGCCAAAAAACCACTCAGATGTAATGCAAAGTCACTCATAAGCTTACTAGGAAAGCAATTTTCCAACCCCCTCCCAGGCATGGAAATTGAGAATTTCTGGAGATGGACCCAGGAATCAGGGTTTTAGAAGCCCTTCCATAATCCCAATGCCCACCAAACATAGACAACACTGCCCCAGAGACTGCCAAGAGTCTCCTCTCCTGGATGCTATGGTATGTAGGAGACCAGGGGCTGGGGCATGAATTCTCTTGGATGAGGCCTGGGCAGAGTTTCAGCGACACCTCTTGATCATTGTGATCTGGTGTCTTCATCTGTTAAACAGAAAAAGACACAAATAGTACCTACTTCCTACAGTGGCTCAAAGTATTACCTGTCCAGCAAATCATGAACACTCCATAGATAGCACTAATCTTGTCATCTGACAATGGCAAAAGCATATACCGACTCTAACCAATGTTCATAAATTGTTCAGGTAACCAATGAGGACACTAATGGCCTTTCTCTACGCTCACCCCACAGTCATGAGAGCAAGAAAAACTGGACTCCTGGGTGTCAGCCTCAGCACGGCAAAGGTGGATGCGACAGTTAATCTCTGACTGTCAGTTTGTCGGACTTTAGGACCACGTGGGAACAAATCTCTGTGTTGTACGATTCCATGGGCTGGAGCCCCAGAATGAATAAAAGGAGAATGTGAGCTGAGCACCACACTCTTTTCTTCTCCATGAATGTGAGCAGCTGATCTCTTCTCCCGCTGCCCTGCCTTCCCAACCATTAAGGACTCATGTGTTTGAATACTTAATCTCAAAATGGTAATGCTATTTGGGAAGGTTGTGGAAATTTTAGGAGGTGGAGCATTGCTGGAGGAAGTGTGTCTCTGTAGAGGAGGCCTTGAGATGTTCTAGCTGGGAGCCACATCCTGGGCTTTCTCTCTACTTCCTCCCTGCTGATGTCACAGTATGACACTAGCTTCCTGTTTCTGTCATGTTTTCTCCACCAATACAAAGTCTACTCTCTGGAACTGTAAGCCAAATTCACCTCTTTCTTTCCTTAAGTTGCTTCTGGTCAAGTATTTGGTGACAGCGATGAGAAGATAACTGACAGCAGTTGTTGTGGGAAAAGAGACCCTGTCATCTAGGACCTTTGCTTCCTGTTTGCTGCCATAACAAGTTTCCAAGAAGAAACTTTGTATCTTGCAAATATGGAGTCTAGAAGTATAATAAAATGCCTCTCTTGGGGCCAGAATCAAGATATCAACAGGGTCGATTCCTTTGGAGGGCTCCAGGAGAAAATCCATTTCCTTACCTTTTCCAGTGTCTTGAGCCTGCCCACGTTTCTAATCTCATGATCTGTTCTTCCATCATCCAAGCCAACAATCCCAGAACTCCCTCCATCCTCTGCTTCCCTTCTCATGTTTCCCTTTCTGGTCCTTTCCTCCCTCTTTCATTTTCTAAGAGTGTGATGCATCCGTTTGGCCCACGGAACATTTCCTTCTAGATTCTTCCAGCGCACTTCCCTCTGTAAAGTCACTTCTGCTGTGTAAAGTAGCACGATTGTAGCTTTTGGGGAGCAGACCCAGTCTTTGTGGGGGGTCATCCTTGTTCTGACATACTGCTCTGACCCAAAGAAGCATGCAAAGTGACTCCCAAGGTAGACTTGGAAATCTTCAGGAGAACTAGAGTCAAATGACTCTTAAGAGTCTCTAAACACAGGGAGGATTGTCAAGTGAAGGAGCAGACACCCAGCAACACAAGACCTTGGTTTTAAACCAGATGTGAAAGATTTAGCCCAAGGGGTCTCACCTGGACCTTCTGGAAGGTGAAAGGTGATACCAAAACTGAGTCATCCCATGTGGCCGTCATCTTCTCTCAAAGCTGCCTGCCTGCTCTGGAAAGACTGTGTGAATGTGTGGATGGAGTATTTGCATGCTGAGAGCCTGGTCTCTCATTAATCACTGCCACTTCCTATGAAACAAGAGACAGCACGATTCCTCACACACAGCAATCATTTCTTTCTCGGGTAAAGACATTAATCTGGAGATGGGCAATTATCTCAGCAGAAATACCAACCTTGCAGTGTGACATTATCGACTGTTTGAAATTACATGGTATTCACTTGCTGCTATTTTAATGTCTACCATCTTCCATCTCCCTCCTTCCAGCCCAGGATTCAATCCTCACCCTCCCACCCTCTTTCTTTTTATTAATCTAAGGAAATAACTTACTTATTTTTAGCGGGCTGATGCCTCCAGCAGAAATCCAATATTGAGTATCATAACGAGGACTTTCACTCTTTCAGCTGGGGCTCAGCCACCACTCACTGGATGCTTCAAAGGAGCTAAGCCTTTGTCTCTACCAACAAAGAAATGGCTGTTGACTGTCCCTGACTCTGGCTGCATGAGCTGCCTGGTTACTCCAACATTCAGGGCTATTCTTCTAGATTACTGGAAGCCAGTTACCAATGGTATGGACTGCTGTCTTAGAACAAGTGGTGTGTGTGTGTGTGTGTGTGTGTGTGTGTTTGGGGCTGAAGGCTGAGGGGAGGAGAGATGGTTGCTAACACTTTCTAGGGGATATAATGAATATGTCACTGAGAGATAGGAAATTAAGGCTGGAGTCCCATCCACACTTCTGACCATTAGTTACCTGATGTGGGTAAGTAAATTAGCTTGTCCAAATCTTTGTGCTCAGTCTATAAGATGGACAATGTAACAGTGAGTTCATAGGTTATTATGAGTCCCTGTGGGCTGCAAGTTGCATTTCAACTGAGCTGTAAGATTTTGATATTTGGTTGTCATCTCCATTTCTTGGAATACAACTCCTAAGGAGCTTTCTAAGGATGAATCTTCTGGATGCTGATGAGTTGTCTGAAAGCTGCAGCCCCTAGGGAGCTTCAGGATGGGGTTGAATATCAGAAAGACTGAGGCAGGATTAGATCGTGGAGACTTGGAAGGGCAGAGGGACTGAAGACCAGCGGATGATAGCCGCCAAGGATTCCACCATCTTGTCTTGTCATGAAATCCCCATAAAAGCACCAGAGAGCAGGATCCAAGATGCTTCCGGGTAGATGAAGGCAAGCAGGCTCCTGCAGTGGGCACCACTGACTTGGTACGGGAGCCCCATGCCTTTTCCCAATACCTTTTCCTCAGGCTTCACCCTGTGGATTACTCCTCTGCAATGTTGTGATATACTTTGTGTTAAGCCAGTGAATACTCCTAAGTACTTCTGCGAGGCCTGTGAGTCACTCTGGCACATGGAACCTGAAGAGGGGATTGTGAGAGAGTATTTACCACTGCTGGGCTTACAACTGGCCATTCTCAAGGCTGAGCTCTCATCCTGTAGACCCACTCCCTCTCCAGGTAAATGGGGTCAGACCTGGCAGCCAGGGAGGATCAGAGATGTCATGTCCATGGGGAGAAATTCTCTTCCCATGTCTTCAGGATCATGTCATCATGATAGCATTTCTTGAAATCTCATTACATTTCTTGCGCTGTGCCTTTTACACACAGTGACATTTACTTTACAAAACAATGCTGGGGGGGAGGTGCTATGATTATTCTAGTCTACAAGTCTAGAAATTGTGTCTTAATTCAACTAAGAAAATCATCGGAGGTTTTTGAGTGACACATCACAGGATGCCTCACTGGAGGTGTTGGTAGAGCCTTATTTAGGGCATCTCAGAACAGAAGAGTAGGGGCAGGTTCCTGGGGGTTTCTCTAATCTCCTGCCTAGCCCTGCCCAGGCTGGTTGGAGAAAAGCCAGTGATGAGGTGTGAATGAATGACAGTCCTGAGAAGTCTCTACTGGTATGTATGCAACTGTCTCTAAAAGGTAGGGGAATGGGTCAAAATCAAGGGGTTCTACAGGCAGAGGCTTTGGGACCTAGTTTAATGTGACTTCAGAGGCTGGGCAGCCTGATTGCTTCTTAACGGAGACAGTGCCACCTGCTGGCTGCTCAGCTCAGGGGAAGGAGGTGTTCTCCCCTAAGTTCCCTAGCTTCCAAGAGCACTTTGCAGACACTGGAAATGATAAAGAACCCGTTATTAATACAGAACCCAGATTAGAGGGTGTGTAGCTAGACCCCATCAGGGATGTTCACCTCATGATGAGTATTTACAAAGACTCGAGTTTATTCAGGAACGTCTTTTGGGGGGGATCTCTGAGACCTTGACCCCCATCACCTCTAAGATATTCATAGGAAGTAAGCTTCAGAATTAGAAAGGTCTGAGTTAAAATCGCATTCTAGTGCTTACTGTCTGTGGTAGTTTGAATCATGTCCCCAATAGAATTTATTATAATTGTGTTTATTAAATTGTTAATTGTCTCCAGACTTCTGGCTGGAGGAAGCATCACTTTGGCCTAGCCTCCTGGGGACTGGCCCTTTCTAAATTGGATGCAAAATACTAGGGATGGATATGCAAAAGAAAAGTCCGAACCAGGTCTGGCAGTTCTGCATTTTGTGAATTAGTGTTACAATGTGCTTGCTTGCTTAAGGTGCTGGTGGTGGGCTTCTGTCTGTCTCTGCTTGGATCTGTGAAAAGGGGCCAGCCTTTTCCCTTAACTTTCCCTGAATCTGTTAGTTTCAACAAATACTTTCCTCCCCAAAATTGTGCCTGGTTTGGAGATTCATCCCAGTGATGTGTGGCTGACTGTCCGAATACTTTGAGCAAGTCACTTAACCCCTTAGAGCCTCTCAACTCCACTTCTGTCATCAGCAGGAGGAGGTGAGGCTCACAAGGCCCCAGATCTGATAGGCTCATAGAACGTTCCTGAAAGAACTGGACTAGCAGTCCCCCCTTCCACCAGGGATGGTTCTGATGTTCTCACTGCTTTCCTCCTCAACCTGCTGCCTGGGAAGGAGGGAAGATGACATCAGCCACTCCAAGGAAAGTCCTAAGCATTTCCACATTAAAGGGATGAGAAGGTGAATCTGAAAGTCGGAAAATACATTCAGTAACATAATGTAGATAGGTATTTGGAAAAATGAAAAAAAAAAGAACAACACTATTGCTCTCATGATGCATGCCAAAGAGAGTGAAATTCAACATATATCTATTAAAGTAAGGGTCAGAGGATGAACTGAAGAGAGTTAATCTTTCTAAAGGTGTCAGGCATCTCCCTAGCTGGTGTTTAAATTGACCCAAAGCTCACATATATGGTGGGAATGAATTGTTGAGAACCTCATATATATCGTTTTATATACAACCTGTAATGCTATTAACCTCTTCTGATGATCAGATTTGCTTTGGAACTCAGAGGAGAAAAGAATGTCATTTGTGGGCTGATCCCAATAGAAGTGGAGGCCAGCATGTGAGGTTACTGGATTACACTCAGGATACTGGCCCTTCTGCCCTCCTGGGACCGATGCTAAGCTGCACAGTACACTAAGTGGCTGCTTTGCTGGGAAGTGGGCTTCCACAGCTACACCAGATATGTCTTGGCCTTAGACTCCTGTTCCCGCAGCAATATGCCTCTCTACTGGCTCTTGGGCCCTGACAAGCCAGCTTGAAGTCGGTCCATGACATCTCTGGGTGACTTTCTTCTTGGTCAGAATCCTTCAGCACTCTTGCTCCCTGCCTTGACTTTGTCATTTAATTAGACATTGGAACTTTCAGTCACCCTCCTTGTAGGATTCAAGACTTACAAATCCGAATATCAAATGCCCCAGTTGCATTGGATCACACGAATGCTTTTTTGGCATAATATTTCATGGGACCTATGAGATACTGAGATTATTCAGTGTGTATCTGGTGACCCTGCACTTTTATCATTCAGTCTGACCTCCAGGGCTGAGGTCAAGCCACAGGCACTTGGGGAGATGACCCAGTCCTGGCCAGCTCAGGATCACCATGCCACCATCTGACTGCATCACGCTGGTTCTGGAGACATGTCGATGCAAAAATAAATGAAGACTGATTAAATGGGAATAAGCGGAAGTGATACCCTCACAGCTCACTAAAGAGGAGATAGTGTCATTTTCATTTCGGCCGAATGGGGAAGCTTTATACTAGAAAGAAGGGAAGACTTTAGATATAGCCTGGCTGGAGGCCTTCTGTCTCAGAAAGCTGTAGACCAGCTCACTGTAAGTCGGGCGTCCTTCATAGTCAGAAACAGGGACAAAAATTAGGGAAACTGACAGTTATAAATCATGCCCCAGCTATAGGTTGCTATAGTTGGGATTTTGAATGTCTCCCAAGGGCCCATGTGTTAAAGGCTGAGATCCCAAGGAAGTCCTCTTGGGAGATGGTGGAACTTTCAAGAGGTGATGCCTGGAGAGAGGTCTTGTAGGGGTTGTGGGGCCTCAGCTCCTGGTCACTCTCTTACTTCCTGCTCTGCCATCTGCTCTGTGCTGTTTCACTGCAGGCCCTGAAGAAGCACAGCCAGCTCATGATGGAGCAAAGTCTCCAAAGCTGTGAGCCAAAAACCTTTCTTTTCCTAAGTTGATTGTCTCAGGTATTTTGTTCTAGTGTCGGAAGGCCGACTTCTTGCTACACACTTCAAACTACAAGCTGAAACTAGCTGTGCTAGTTGTTCGAAACAGGAAAGTGACTAGCTACAGTCTGTCTGGCTTGTAGATAGCAGCCTTCCTTTCTGGGATGGTTACTGTGGACAGTGAGGTTGTTTCCTGGGCTGGAAACTGTATGTTGTTGATCATAGTTCTGCCTGCATATACCCTCTGTTGTTGTTCACTGGTATTTTCAGACTGTCATCTATAAGAATTGTCACCTTCCTAGGCTTCACCTTGGGTTGCCTGCTGGTCATCATCAGAACAAAATGAATGCAGGACGTAACATAGGGTCTCTACACTCACATTTAAGACACTTGTATAATTCTCAACTATTTTCTCCTTTCACAATTTTTATTGGTGACAGAAGGAAGAGAGAGAGGGGGAATAAAAAGAAATAAGACCTTGCTCAATCCCCTACACATTTTATTATAATTTTTTGTAACTGGGAAAATTATAATTAAAAACATTACAATAATGTCAAATAGGCATTACAATATTTAAAGTTGTTTTGAAAAAAAAAGCACCTGTGATAGTTGACTGAAAATATGTTACCAACACAAACTTACTTTTGCTAATAACTGAGGAAGGGCAACAGCAAGAAGTTCAGTGATTTCTGTCCTGTCATCCAACAGGGTCTTCTCCCCTGCTCTCAGCACCTGAAGTAGCACAGACTTTTATAATCATCCAACAAGCCCATTACTATTATTTTTTCCTAAAGTTTCAGTAAGACATCTATAGTAAGTAATAAAAGTCTATTTGAAATAATATACGCAAATACTTTGGAAGCTACATCTTACATTATTACAACACAGACTGGCCTGAGTTTGTGACTGCAGGTGAATTGAGATTTTTAATCATAAATGTCAAGAGGTTTCGATTTAGATTTTGAACTCAGGCTGGACATGGGCACTTCATCAAGGCTCCAAATGATTGGCCTCAACTTAGGAGAGACCCACCCACACATGGGCGGCTGCATGCTTGGGTGTGGTAAGGGTTGTGACAGGAGGTCATAGGGCCTGTCCCCAACTGCCTAGTCTACATGACAATTGTCTGAAACTCCACCTAGGCCCTTGACCTATGGAGTTCACCTTGGCCTAGTCAGTTCACATTTTCACTTTTGAGTTCACAACTCAAATCTAAAAACATGTTTTTTTTTCTATTTTATTTTGCATTAATTTTTTATTATTTATTGATTTTTTTTTAGTAAAAAGGTTGTACCCTGTAGACACTGTTACTCCTGCCCCCATTCTGCTGAGGGTCTTCTTTCATGAGGTTATTGGTATTCATTGTGGGGACCAAGAGGCCTCACTCAGTCTTTGAGGGGGGAGGGACACAGTGGGCTATTCTCACCCTGAGGCTCTTAAAAATCTCTCTACCCCCCTCTTCCACAATGATCCCTGAGCCTTGGAGGGCAAGATAGGCTTCTGATTTAGTGTTACTTTCTCTATAGACTCTGGATCCCTGTTTTGATGGGGTTTGAGTGACCACAGTGTTGGTCACCATTTCCCTGGAACTGGTTTTCAGGCTAGCCTGGAGAGTAGTATTTGTGTCACCACTTCCTCTGCAATGACCTCTGGGCCCAGGCAGATGAGGTGGAGGTGACCCATCTCATGGTAGATAGTCAACTCTCTCTTCTTGATGCATCGATGTACCCCTATCCCCCCCCCCCCCAGTATTCTCCTCCAACTGTAAAATAGAACAGATGCTCCAACCAAAAGTGAGAGCAGTTTTTTTAACACAGCATAGCTAAATTATGTTGTAATTACAGTTCTGTCAGAATATTTGTGACAGGGCCCAAAGCACCTCTTATCCTGAATTCTATGTATGAAAAAGACAGTAAACGATGACATGGTCTTCTAAGTCCCTCCCAGCCAGGAAGGGGACAAATTCTGAATTGGGGTATGTGGTAGTTTGAATCATATCCTCCATTAGAATTTATTATAATTGTGTTTATTAAATTGTTAACTGTCTCCAGGCTTCTGGCTGGAGGAAATGTCACTTTGGCCTGGCCTCCTGGGGACTGGCCCTTTCTAATTTGGATGCAAAATACTAGGGATAGATATGCAAAAGAAAAGCTGGAACCCCAGGTCTGGCAGTTCTGCATTTTGTGAATTATGGTGTTACAGTGTAGTTGTTGGCTGGCTTTGGAGGTGCTGGGCCTCTCTCTCTCTCTCTCTCTCTCTCTCTCTCTCTCTCTCTCTCTCTCCCTCTGCTTGCTTCTGTGAAAGGGGGCCAGGCTTTTTCCTTAACTTAACCTGGATCTAATAGTTTCAATAAATACTTTCCTCCCCAAAATTGTGCCTGGTTTAGAGATTCATCCCGGCGACATGTGGCTGACTACGACAGGGTATTTAGAGACTTCACAGCTGCCTCTCCCGAAAGTGGACTCCTGACTGTATCACGGCTCTTGTGATGGTTCGTCTCAGTTGTCAACTTGACAGGATCTAGACTCACCATGGAAATGAATCTCTGAGCATGTCTGTGAGGGATTTCCTGGATAAGGTTAATTAAAGTGAGAAGACCCAGCTTAAATGTAGGCAGCACCTTTCGGTGGGATGGAGTCCTGGACTGAATGAAATGGAGAGAGGTGGCTGAGCACCAGCATTCATCGCTCTCTGCTTCCTGGCTGTGGATGCATATTTCTGCCACCATGCCTTCCCCACCATGATCACTGTATGCCCTAACTCCGTAAGCCAAAACAAACCCTTCCTTCCTTAAGGACAAGAACCTGCTTCTTGTCAGGTATTAGACACAGCAACCCAGAAAGTAACTAACACAGCCCCCTGACATGTGCTTTAAATACTCTGTTTTTCTATTCATACTCCCTTGACCTACCTGCCTACCTACCTTCACTGAGATGTATTCCTTTGAGAGTCTATCCCCTCCTATTCCCACGACACATCCCTGATTACCTGAAGTTTCCACCCCCCTGAGATCATCCCAAAGCCAAAATTAAAGCCTTCCATTTCTTTTGTAGGAGATATGTTGCTCAAAGTTTCCTCCATTTATGAGTAAGAGAATGAGGAAATCACCTCCTCTTCAAATTCCTGGCCCCAAGAAATAAACTTCAACAATGTCACTTAGGAATTTGGCTAGGTTGTGCCAAATACAGGTATCTTTCTGCTTTATAATATTCATAAAATCATTCTACACCAACAACCACAGGTAGAGTCTTTACAAGGTAAAGCCTTTCCCAAAACCTCTGCCACTGCCCGGGTCCATGATTTCACCAGCGGATGTCCTGTCTCACTTAGACAAAACCTTGATCCAATGCAAATACTTCCTTCCTTTTGTGCTACTTAGTCAGGCAGAGACAGCCACAAGGAACCAGATGCATATTAGCTGTGAACTTGGGAATGAGTAATTGTGCCTTATCCTCCTGAGAAAATGAACAGACTTACTCCTGTTTGTTCACATTGAAAAGTTTGTGTTATCATTGGCACACCTTCCTGGAGCTATCAACGTGAACATGGAAAAGTGTGTGGCGTGTGCTCACATCCGATATGACTTACATAGAACTCATGTGAGTATTTTGCCCACAGGATGTAGCCTGGTCTGGTCTTGAGTTGATTAACTAGAATTCCTGATGAATACATATCCTCAAGTAGCACTAGATAACCCTCAATAATTTCTTAATTTTCTTGACTACCGGGCCTGATGGCTAACTCAGTAAACACTTGCTGTTTAAGCATGAATGTCTGAGTTTGAATCCCCAGCACCCACTAAATGATGAGTGTGGTGGTGCATGCCTATAATCCCACTGCTGGGGAGATGAAGACAGGCCAATCCCTGGGGCTTGCTGGCTAGGTAGATTAGCCTACCAATAGGTGAGCTCAATCTCAGTGAGAGACTCTGTCTTAATAAGTCAGATGGAGAATGACTGAGGAGCATCCTGGGTCAACTTCTAGCCTCCACATGTACGTACACACACACACCAGCAAAATATTAATGATTTATCTAAGGATTAAAAAGAGCCAAGGGGTGATTATGAAGAAAAATAAAAACCCCGGTGGCACAGACAGCTCCCAGGCGCACTGTTTTCCAGAAACCCACACAGCTCCGGCCTTAGCCAGCTCAGCCTGTCATCATCATGCGTGGATGGTGACACCTGCTTTATCTCTGTTCTCCTTGGTCTCCCATCCCTCTGTGAAGGCTCTCAGCACGTGTTCAGAGTTCTCACTCACTGAGACAGAACTGTTGATCGGCTTTTACTTCCAACATGGCACTTCCAGACATTTACAGAAGAAAAGCGAAAAGCACAAACAGAAATGCACGTGGAAACATGCATGCATATTGGAAACTCATATTCAGTTCTGTGCACACAGTCCTTTCCCCAGCCCAACAAACACACTGTGGAATCATAAACCACATAGATGTCTATGCAGTGGTGCTGAACAAGGGGAGACGCTGGAGCAGCAGTTCACACAGCCAGATCCAAAGTCACATGGCTCCCACTGCAGTCAGGAGGCAAGTTGGACTTGACCTCTTCCATGCATCACTGCTGCCTCTTGCAAAAGGGAAAGACCCAAGGCAAATTTAATTGAGATGCTATGCCGGGTATGGGGCCCACCGAGAGGCTTATACCTCATGGAGTCAGGAGATGTGCAAAGGTGTATATGAACTGAGAAGGGAGGAGGGAGCCTAGTCCACTTCTTTCCTCGGGACTCTGGACGGGAGGTGATTCTCCTTCCTTTCTTCAACAAAATGTAGCCAATCCTGTACCCCTGGCACCAGGGATCCACTCAGCACAGGTAGGCCGGGAGCCACATTGTCCTCTGCCCAGGTCTGCTTGCAGACAACTCTGTTAGTCTCGTTCTTTAAATCAGTCGCTTCTGTTTGTCCCTCGGGGAAGTCCAGTGTAAGAAGTTGACAAAAACGATGACAAGGCAGAGTGGTACTGGAGAAGAGCCGTGATGAACCCATCTAAGAAGGGGAACTTGGTGGACAAATAGTATAACTAATGAACAGTGGTGTCCACAGACTGACCCTGGACAGAAGAAATTGTGAGAGAGAAGAAGGGGGGAGAGAATCAGAAACCATGCTGAGAAATGAGAAGGCCCTCCCCTGCACTCCTCCTGCCTAGGTCCTCTGTGAGTGAAGTGTCCCCTGCACCCCTCCTGCCTAGGTCCTCTGTGAGTGAAGTCTCCCCTGCACCCCTCCTGCCTAGGTCCTCTGTGAGTGAAGTCTCCCCTGCACCCCTCCTGCCTAGGTCCTCTGTGAGTGAAGTCTCCCCTGCACCCCTCTTGCCTAGGTCCTCTGTCTATCAGCAGAGGGTGGACCTCCCACTGCTCAGGAAAAAGAAATGGTTAAGACTCTTATTCCAGCCAGCACACACACTTGATTCCTTCCCTCCATTGAAAGGTGTGGTGCCAGGGTGGTAGACACACCAGAAGCTAAGCAGCTAGTATGACTTCTTTCACAAGATAAAGAAGAGAAAGGAAAGGTGATATTAACTCTTGGAGCTTCTTTCCCCAGGCTCTTCTGGAACCTCAGTCCCTCCTCACACAGGACAAGGTGAAGCTGCCTCTTTCCCAAGGAGAGACTAAAACGGAAGGGAAACAACGGGGCTTGAGGGAGGGCTTAGTGGTTAAGGCATTTGCCTGCTAAGCAGTAGAACTCGAGCGTGATTCCTTGGTACCCATGTAAAGCCAGATGCACAAGATGGTGCATGTGTCTGGAGTTAATTTGCAGTGGCAAATTAGTGACAAATCCCTGGTGTGCCCATTCTCTCTCTATCTGCCTCTTTCTCTCTCTCATTCTCTCTCAAATGAATGAATAAATAAAATATTTTTTGAGCAAGGGAAACAACAGTCACCTGTTCAGCACCTGCTGAGCAAATCCAAGATGCTTCAAATGCTACCTAACAGTATGCAGTTTATGCCCCCATGGTGTCCACTTTAGAGGTGGGGAAACCGAGGCACCAAAAGTTAAGAAACTTCGAGGCAGCCAATACAACTCATAAATGCCCAAACTGGGATTTAGTAGTCTGGTTTCAGAGATCAGACTCCTTCAAACATACTACCCTGCCTCCCAGGACCCTGGCAGTGAACTTGACAAGAGGCTGATAAGAGTGATCCCCTCCTTTCCACATCACCCCACCTGGGTTACTACCTTGACCCCCCTCTTGGTCCTGCATGTGGGCATGGCTTTTGCTGCTTGATGGCTTTGCCGTACCGTGTCACTTTCTAAGCTTGTTTAGCTTTTAATTTTAGCTTAATCTAGAGTCTGGCTGCTAATGGGAAGCAACACCCACTCGATGTGAGTGATGAAGAAGGGGGACCTCAGCAGGAGCCTGCAGTGGGGAGATGTTACCTCAGCATCTGAGCATCTCCCTCAGCCAGTACTGGGACCAGACATTCACATCCAACAGGAGCACTAGAGGAAGGTACTGACCCTGGATATGTTGACCACCATTCCAGACCTGGCTGATCCGTCCTTACAGGATGTCTGTGGGTGGAGGATCTTTCCCTGCTGGCAACTTCAGTGTCCTTGGAGAAGCAGCAGCACCAGCACACGCTCGCCATCTGCTGGGCACAAAAGGAAAGTTCAGTCAGACTGTATCCTGCATGCTGCTAACCCTGCCTTTCTAGCTCCTGCGCACTTCCTGTTCCCATAGTGCCTTCCTAGCTTCTTGCTCCTGTGCACTTCCTGTTCCCATAGTGCCTTCCTATATTTTCACAGAAGCCTGTTAGTGCAGGAAAGGGGGAGAAGCTACTGAGTGAAGGCAGAGGGACATCCACAAGCATGCCCAGCACAATATTGAGCATGGGGGTGGGGGATTTTTGTTTGTTGAGAATCAGATGATGGCACAGGCATGTAACCCCAGCTAACCATGGAGACTGAGGTAGGTCGATCACAAGTTTAAGGCCTGCCTGGGCTACAGGGAGTTCGAAGCCAGCCTAGACAATTTAGTCTCCAAATAAAAAGGAAAACCACAGGGCTGAGGATGTAGCTTAGTGGCAAAGCACTTGCTTAGCACGCGTGAGTCCCTAGGTTCAATTTTCAGATCCCCAGAACCACAAGAAAGAAAGAGAAAAGAAGCCTTGCTTAGGGTGGACCCTGGGATCCTCTGTTTTGAGTAAATGCCCCTGGACACTGCTGTTCTCAACTCCAAGACTTTGTCCCACCAATCAAAACCCAGTGAACTCAACATGCGCTTCACTCCCTGGCTGCTTTTTCAAACCTATTAGATTTGCCTTTATTCAAAGAAGTCTTTTTCCTGCTGCTGCTGCTGGAAACAGAGCAGCTAACAACAATGAAATGGCTGCCCCTTAGCTACCCCAGCTCCAGCACACGAAACATACACTGTCTAGTTCGGCCTTCTTTCCAAAACTTCCTTTTCAGAGGCAGGTATTGGAATTCCCATTTAATAGACATGGACATTGAAATCCCCAAAAGTAATGTGTCAAACACAACAGCAAGGGACTGGCAGAGACCAGATCCAAAATGGTGTGTTTCCAAGTGAGCCAGCTCATGGCCTCCCATCAGCAGATCCTGGGTAAGGACCAGGTGCTAAGATATGCTTCCCACCACCCTCGTTCCCACCTTCTCTCCAATGGACTGCATGCCCTCATCTCCAGCCTACACCTGCTGTGATCTACCGGCTGGCAGAAGTGGCTGTGGTCGGTCAGTCAGGAGCCAGGTGGCCTTGAACAAAGTGAAACAGGCAGCTCCACAGCCAGGAGACCCATCAGTCAGGGTCAGGACGACTGACCCTGAGTGACACCTGGGAGCGGGTTCTTGCTGGGTCACCATGTGTGGCATCAGAGACAAAGATGCTCTCACACCTCTTGCTGCTCTTCAAAGGGGTTTTGTAATTCAGGAAGTTAAAGACTACAACTATGGCCAGGTGTGGTGGTGCCACTTGGGAGGCAGAGGTAGGAGGACTTCCATGAGTTTGAGGCCAGCCTGGGACTACAGAGTGAGTTCCAGGTCAGCCTGGGCTACAGTGAGACCCTACCTCAAAAAAAAAAAAAAAAAAAAAAAAAAAAAAAAAAAAAGAAAAAGAAAAAAGAAAAAAAAAAACACTTCAACTATGGGCCCCTCTGAATAACTACAATATTTGAAGTCCTATGTCAGGGGCCCAGGGGTTGGGGTGAGCCCAAGGCTGAGCCCACCTCCTCCCCACACCCAAGGAACTCAAAGCCTTGCCAAGAACTGAGGAAACAGTCTTGGCCTCTGAGGTCAATGTCAAGAGAACAGCGGATATTCCAGAAGTCAGCAGTGGACTAAAGAGTGAGGAGACAGTTCATGACAGAGTAAGAGTGGGTGGCACCAGAGACAGGGCCCAGATCCTGGAGACCAGTGAGGTGGGATGGAGATTTGTGCCCAGGGAAGCAGGCCACCAGAGTGGAGAAAGTAGAGTCCATTTATCAGGGGTCTAGAGCCTATTGAGAAAAGCATTTGCTTTGTGGCAATGCTGTGTTGGATGGGACTCAGCTCTTCTCTGTGACTCTTTGTGACACATTGGCAGACAGCACCCCTGCCGTGGGGTGCTTTCCATTCTGCTCACAGTAACAAAGGCAGCTATGGAGGGAGCCAGAGCAAGAAGGAGTTTTCAGAGTTAAGGTAGGAGCAGAGCAACCTGTCCTACTATGAGATGGCAGGTTCTCTAGGGAATGTCTCCTGTCTTACAAGGTACCGGTATCCCCCACTAGGTAGCAGACATTCTGCTGGGCTGTCTCTAATCGGATTAGCAGACACAGCCTCTGACTTTGGCAATCCTTGCCATTTGGGAGGGAGCCCAACAAATACATAAATCACAAAGCCAGAAGCAGACCCAAGTAAGGGCTGGGTGTCTCATACCCCACAGGCCATCCAGGTGGGGAAAGGGAGGGATAATTGGAAAGGTTTGCTCATTCCCGTGGTTACGTATGCCCACTGCACTACATCAGAGCTATTCAGCATGAGTTCTCTGAACAAGGACTTGAAGAGAACATTTGGCAGCCAGAGGAGCCAGCCAAAGCCACCACTGAGCACAGAGATGCCACAGCAAGAGCTGAGGAAACCTAAGGACGGAACCAAGGAGACTGGAGAGGTTTGCAGAGGTGGTAACCAGCCTCAATGTGAAGCATGGGCAAGCATGCGGCAGGGTTGCAGAAGAGCAATTTTGGCAAAACAATTGTGAGCCTTCCCTTGGGGTCCAGACTGAGCAGGGCAGTGCGGAGGACACAGAGCGGTCAGCGCTGGGCTAGGGTCGTGTGCAGGGATGTTAAGAGGAGGGTGGGGAGAGGAAGCTGGAGAGGGAGATCAAGGTCAGAGAGGGCCATAGGGGGCTCTGTGTGCCCAACACAGGACGGAGCCTCAATCTCAGCTGAATGCAAAGTCATTAGCCTTCCCAGGGGACAATGTAAAGGTCCTTCTGTGTTTTGGGTGAATCACTTGATCACTCTGGTAGGGGAGAGGCTAGACTGAAGATGACAAGCTAATCAAGGAAGGAAAAGGAGGAAAGGAACTAGGGGAGAGAAGGAGAAAGGGGAAGAGACAGAGAAATGAAGTAGGAGAGAGAGGGGGAGGGAGAGGTATACTGCAAGGGCCTGATTTTTCAGGCTGCATCACTGGCTCCTCCCTTGTGGTTCACTCAGGGACTAGGGAGCCCTAGGGATGGAGGATACAAGTTCTGCAGCCAGGACACCTGCTCCTAATTCTGTACCTGCCTCTGGCCACCTGCTGTGCAACCGACCCTCTCTGTGCCTTGAACAGGGCTGATATGAGGAGCAGATGAGAGATGCTCACAAGCACCCAGGATGATCTCTTGCCCACCACAAACATCAACTCTGGCCGCTTTCCCCAAAGGCCTTTCCTGACATCCCAGACCCGGGCCCATAGGGGCACTACCCCTCTGATCTGTCCCCAGCGCATCCCTTCTGTTGTCTGCTTACACCGTCTTGTGGTCACCCGCTTCCCCCCTTGCCTCCATCCCTACACAAAGCACTGCTCAGGGTGCACTCGCTGATGATGTCATCCCAAATTTAGAAGGAGCACCATGCTTGGGGGCCAAGAGAGCTGTGCAGAGGCTAATGGAGTCAGGGGCTTCTTGTGGGTGGGTGGGTGGGTGGGTGGGATGGGGAATTTTGTTGACCTCTCCTCTTCCATTTAAGGAAATGGAGGAACCAGAGATGGAATAGAACCAGATCCTAGATGATCTCACCATGACCTCTGTGATGGTTAGATTTTGTTGTCAACTTGATCTTTTTAATTATCTTGGGTGGGTCTCTGAGGATGTTTACAGGAAGGCAGCCTCTCAGTAGGGGGCAGGATATAAGGAAGCTCAGGAGAGCTAGAAGTAAACATCCCTTCCTTTATGGGCAGTGTAGGAAGGAAATTCCAGAGACTCAGGAAGCCATGAAGTCTGGGGAAGGGTTGTAAGACCCCACCCCAAGTCTATTTAAAGGGGAAGAAATTCTCTCCTTGCTCCTCCTGCCTGTTTCCTGTTCTGTGTGTGTGGTGGTGGTGGTGGGTTTCTCTCTCTGCTCTGACCTGTGAAAGAGGGCCAGCCTCTTTTGCTGTTACGGAACTTCCCCTCAATCTGTAGTTTCAATAAATACTTTCCTCCCCCAAATTGTGCCTGGTTTGAAGATTCATCCCAGTGGCGTGTAGCTGACTACAACAGCCTCTCAACGTGCTGTGTCAGACACTCATGATTTGACGTATCCCTTAAGGATCCCAAGAAGGCTCAGACCTAGAGCTCTCCAAATATATACTTGCTGGAAAGAACACCAGCCAGAATTGTAGGCAGAAAGAGGTCCAGCCAGTTCCAGAGGGTCCCACCCGGGTCCCATCAGTGAACCGAAGGCCCACTGCCACCTGGAGATACCTGAAGACAAGTAAGGTCTCGGGACTGGCAAGTTCACCAGGAGTCAGGAAGCATCCTAGAATCTGGAGACACAAAGAGATGAGGTGACATTCAGGCTGGCTGCCCACCTGCCCCAAGCTGTGCCTTCCACCAGCCCCAAAGCTTGGTGGGCCCCACTCTTGTCCCAAAAATATCTGACATTCAAGATGAGTACCTGAAAGTTCCCACTGCTTATGTCATCTCTCACCTCTGTTGTCTACGGTCCCAGCATATTTGTTCCAGAGCTTTCCAGGGTTCCTGTAAGTAGAAACAGGGGTTGTGTCTTGTCCAAGCCCTTAGAATTACTGACTCCCTTTGGTAGTCTATAAAACTCAGTTTCCGGGCCCCAGGCATGGCCATTAGCCTCAAGGCTAGCCACCATTCCTGTCCTGGGACATGGATTGCCACCCATCATGCACCTGACGAGACTGTACTGGTCATAGATGTCACAGTCATCATACCTTTTGGCATTCTCTTTGGGTTTTAGAGCTTCTGGCAGTGGCTTTGGGATTGCAAGGCCCAGGGGACAGGGATGTGGGCACTGTGCATCAAGGCAGGGGACACAGCAGAGAGGCACAGAAATCTCTTGCCCATTTCCCTCTCTTCTCCCACTCAAAGGTCAAACTCATTCTGAGCATTCCAGGATCCCCCAGTGCCCATGACACCCCTCCTCAACCCTGTTCTCTGGAGCTCTACTTACTCCTGGGTCTTCTGCTGGCTCCTCAGGTAGGTGGTCAGTGCAGAAGTGCGCTGGCTGATTGGGATCTTCCAGGCCAATGGTGGGCAGAGGGAAGTGTCATCTGGTCCGACTCAGGGGCATCCCCACCTTCTCTCCCCCAGCTCTCCACTCCTGAGCCCTGATCTGCTGATAAGTCCCAGGTCCTCCCCCCTGTGCTTGCTCTCTCTCTCTCTCTCTTTCTCTCTCTCTCTCTGCTTCACACTCCCACACAACTCATCTCACTCATTAACTGAGAACCCAAAGCAAAGGATGTCTTCCACGTGCACGCCTTGGCTGGCATCCTGCCCTTCTCAGAGCCCCATCTTCCTGTGGCTGCTCCAAAGAGAAGACAGAGGTCAGGAAGAACTCAGGGTGAGCACTACCATGGGGTGGTGGACCTCCTCCTACTGTCCCACAATCTTCCCTCCTAGCAAAGAGCTCCTACAGGTGAGCACAGCTCCATGACTGGCACTGCAGGATCTTAGCTCAAACGCAAAACAAAGCCTAATGCTGCTCCCAGGGAAGCACTGTGTAGGGGGGGAGGGATGGGAGGAGGAAGACTCCACCTTGAGACAAGAGGGAGGAGCTCAAGCTGGAGGAAGGGGCCTTGCCCCTGACATTGTCTGAAAAGATCTCCTCCACCTTGTACACAGACCCCCTCCACCTTGTACACACACCAGCTGGGCTCTGATAGAAGACAGATTCTTTCATCTGCCACTACCCACAACATGTGCTGTTTCTACAGAATCGAGAAGTTCTTCCAGTGGCCCTTCTAGATGGCTCTTGAAGCTCTTCCACATCCAAGATGCCAAGATCCGGGCGCTGTTACGTGCTTCCACCAATCTTGCCCCTTCACTTAGGGCACACATATACATGTCCTTTTCAACTTGTCTGACACTCCCATACCTCCTTCATTTCCTGTCCCAACTCAGTTAACAGAGGCCCCTCTCTCCTCTGCCACAAAGCCTTTCTTTCCTTCCTCCTTCTCACCCTGTGACAATTCTTGTCAATGCTACTGACTTTACCTTCGAGCTTGGTGTTCCCAAGCAGATTGCCAACTCCTGGGGGGAAATTCCCCATGGCTACACTAAACAGAGGCAGGGACTGCCGGAGAGGTGATATGCTCGGGAGTGACGAATACCAGCATCCACCTGTGTCTTCACACTACTAACCCCTGACACAGAGATAAATTGTCTATGGAAGACAATTGCAGGGTCCCAAGTGTGGGACCTAAGATTCTCTGGACAAAAAGAAAAGAAAAGAAAAGAAAAGAAAATGGAACGGAGTTTCCCAGAGCCCAGCCTGTGAAGGAGTTGTTGGCTGACCACCTGCCCCTCCCAAGTGCTCTGGGGGATTATAGGACCCACAGATTAGGGATAAGTCTATAAACCAAAACGGTGACTTAAGTGCCACCAGAGCGTCTGTCTTCCCCAAATCAAACAGAAGACACAAAGGCTCTCTTGCTTCTTGCTCAGCTCACCTGCTCACAGAGCCCCCAGTGCAGCCTGTGAGGAAATCTGACTCACTAGTGAGGGAGCCAAGACCACCCTGCTTGGGGTCCCCAGGTAAGACAGGGTGCCTCCTTGAAAAGGATTGGGCTCTTCCAGGCCAATGGTGGGCAGAGGGAAGTGTCATCTGGTCCGTCTCAGGGGCATCCCCACCTTCTCTCCCCCAGCTCTCAAGGGTGCCTCCTTGAAAAGATGAAAATTTTTGTCTGCCCACAGCTCCTAAGTGGCAGGGCCAGGATTCAGACAGGCAGTCTGCAGTGCACAGCCACACACCTAACAAATCACAGCACTGCTCTTTAGCTCACTGTGGCTTGTTGTTGGGCATGACGAGAGTTGTGGCCTTGACATAGAAGAAGAGGCAACTTACAATTTACCAAGTTCAAAATACTTTTCCTATTGGTTCTCCTGGTAATCCTAGGCAAGTGCCAGTAAAAATCTTTCTCCTCCCTCCCTCCTTCATCCCAGTTAAAACTAAAGAAATTTCTCCCTAGGTCTGGCTATGTCTCTCCCTCCATTCTCCCTCTTGCTTCTTGCCTCTGTCCTCTCCCTCCACCTCCCCTCCTGCTGGCTCTCCCTCCCTCCCTCCCTCCTGGCTAGGACCACTGCCCCAGGAAAGCTTCACCAAGATGGAGTAGCATGTGACAATATCCCGCACGAACACTGGCTATATTTCTGCTCCAGAAACACAAAGTGCCTTCTTTGGATGCCACCAAGAACTGCCCTCTGCCCCCACAGATCTTCATATGAGTACCCCCGCCCCTGCCCATAGTGTCCATCAAAACTCTGGTCACAGTAGAGATTTGGGGTATGAGCTCATTTTCAACCACCAAACATTCTGCATACATAATGTGTCTTTTATATAATTTAGTGTGTCCTTTTGTTTTATGCATATTGCTGTAATTTTCCTCAAAGTTGTTGGAAAATGACATGCCAGAGGCTGTCAGAATCAACATGCAAGCAAACACACTTTCAACATGGACTCTGTGTTTTCTCCAGAGTCACAACCAATCAAGGGTGGAAGCAGGTCAGGGCACAGACATCCTCCACGGTCTACACATCTGTGGTGGTTGTAGCTCTGGGTTTAGTCAGGGAACCTTGACTCTGCCCTTCAGAGCTCAGAGCTACAAGGGAGTCTCACTTCTAACTGGAAGCACACCAAGGCCACTCTGCCAATCTGAGGCATTTACTTCAGAATAGAATATTCAGGAAGACCAAGGAGAATATCCATGTGCGCACAAGTGGACATTCAGGTGTCTTTAGCACAGTTTCCCCAGATACCCTTTTCTATTTGTGTCTCTGCCTCACTGGGTTGGACTTGCCCAAGCTCCACCCAGTTCTGATTCCTTTTCTCAGCCTCACACACCCTCTCCCTGAGCCTCACAGAAATGAGCAGGAGAGGAAGACTGCGGCTGGAAGCGAGGTGGTGTGCTGGACAGCCACATGGAAGAGAGAGGATAAAGGAACCAACCCATGAAGGGCGGCAATGGAAGCAGGGCATAGAGTCCTGGCCTTATGGGGTGAGAGGGAGCAGATTCAATGTGGCGGGTCTGCCAGCCAGGCAAGCTCCTTGCTGAGTCCTAGGAGGACCTGTGCCACGTCCACTCACCACAGGACTTCAGGGCAACCTTCCAGGTATAGGAGGCAGCAGCACCAACCTTCATGGGCCAGAGCTGGCAAGCAGACAGCCCAGCCTGACTTCACTTCCTGCAGTGCAAGGGATGGAACAGGAATGCCTGGATGAAGGTCAAGAGTTCTCCAGCTAGACTATGTCCCTTAGACCCTCCTGCATGCAAGTGTTCTAGGCTGGACTACACCCAGACCCTCCTGTGTGCTAGACAAGAGTTCTACCGCTGAGCCATTTTCTCCCCTCCACACTCATTTCTCGTTTTGCCAAACTAAATGCTACCATTGCTTGACATATCCACAGAACCATGCTAGGCCAGACTCCTGCCCTGGGTTCTCTGGTGGCTTCCTCACCTGGTCAAACTTAGAGGAGAGAACTAACTGTCAAAGCTGCTAGCAGGTCCCTCGACAGCATTCCTGCCATCCTGGATGCATTAATAGATCTCTGAGCAATGTGGATTGTAACAAGCATTTGTTTCATTATCACAAGGCTTGCAAATCACTGTGCAAGAAGCAATTATCAGACACATGCATTCCATGAAGGAAGCTGACAAGCTGGTTTTCTACAGAGCTGCTAGGAGCAATGTAATGTAAGACAAAGATAAAACCACTGCTGGAGGCCTGCCTCCAAGGTGAGCTCTTCCACACCTGTGTGTGTGTGAGGGGGGAGAGAAAGAGGAGGGAGAGAGAGAGAGAGACAGAGATTGCTCCTGGCACAGGGGTTCCTTGGGTGTCCTTGGCATTTTTGTCCTATTTTGTGACCTCTGCACCTTCTATCACCCTTCATCTCGGCCTCTCTGATCTGATCTGGTCTTTGCAGGCCTGCCATTGTCATTTTGCTAAGACACTCACTTTGCCATACACGCCTCCTGATCAGGAAACTGAGCCTATCCCTTGTCTATAGCTTTCCAATGCAGTTCACAGTGGTGCCAGAGCGCTCCCCAATTCCATCAGTAGATGCCAGGCAAACCGCAGTGTATGAGTACAGTGGAACATTGCACAACCATACAAGGAAATGATGTATGGATCCATGTTACAACATGGATGAACTTTGAACATTATACTAAGTGAAGGAAGCCAGCCATAAAAGGCCACATACTACATGATTCTCTATGAAATACAGAAGAAGTAAAGACAGGAAACAGAGCTGTGGTTGGTAGTCAGGGGCTCGAGGAGAGACGAAGAGAGGAAGGAAAGGGGAAACAACTTCGATGAGCGTGGGGTTGATGAAAACATTCTAGAATTAGATAGTGATGCCCGCCACAGTACTCTGTGGATGTGCTGTAAGAGGGTGAATCTCATGGTAGATGACTGAAAAAATACTTTCTGAACTAAAGTAGGGGTTGTCAAGAGCAGGACTTGCAGGCCAGGGACACTATTTTGCCAGTGATTGCAGGCTTATCAGCACAGTCATGGGACAGAACTCAACAGATGCCACTAAAATTCCACGTCATGGTCTCTCAAGGATTCCTGGGGACAATCCATTCACAAAACTCAAACCTTTCTACCATTTCTCAGATTGATTTGATAATCAAACCATCTCAAAGACTTGTATGGCTCTTCTGTGTTCTAACACCAAGGAAGGTTCTGGAGTATCCCGGTGTGTTGTCATAAGGTTGGACATTTGGCTCCCCAAAAGCTCGATCCAGAACGTGTCCAGTGAGAGACTTGTTCCCTGATTTCCCCATCTCTCCAAAGCCCACATTCTAACTGACAATTCCTTTGTCCAAAATGAAGAGTGTCTCAAGCATGGCTTTCGATGCCCGACTGTCAATTTCACAGTATGACATAAAAGCAAAGGGAGCATGTCTCAGACAACCACAGTTATGACTTGGAGGAAGGATGAGGCCACGGGATGAGCACGTGGGGAGTTGTTGTACATGGTCAAGGGGAGAAAGCATCCCTTAGTGACCTGTGAACACGACAGCATGGAGCTACGTGTGGAAGTTCAGAGCAGAGGAATAGCTCTCATTTCTTCACAGGGACCCCCCCTTGGAAAGTCTGACTCTATTTCCCCAAGCAAAGTGTGAAGGATATACTCATCAGTAGACTCTCTTATTTCATTACTGTCTTTTCACAATGGAGAACCATTCTTATTGTTACCATCTTCTCCTCCGTACTTAGCTTATTTCTTCTTGGCTTACTTTACTGTTTAAAGCGCCGTGTGGGGAAGGGAAGGAAGGCATTAGTAACGCCACCTTATTATTTCACAGTTGTTGCAGTCAGCTTTCTCATTGCTGTGACAAAGAACCTGACAGAAAGCATCTGATGGGAGGAATGGGTTTATTTTGGCTCACAGACTCGAGGGGAAGCTCCATCCTGGCAGGGAAAACCATGACATGAGCAAAGGGTGGACATCACCTCTATCACAGCACTGGAAACAGCAGCAGGAGAGTATGTCAAACACTGGCAAGAGGAAGCTGGCTGTAACTCCCATAAGTCTGGCCCCAACAACACACCTCCAACAAGGTTCCAATTCCCAAATTGCCATCAGCTGGGGATCAAGCATTCAGAACACATATGTTTGTGGGGGACGCCTGGATCAAACCACCACAATAGTCCTTATGAAGACCACCATGAAGAAGGAAGCAGTTCAACTTCATGGAACAGCCTGGAGTTCTCTGTGGCCGTGGGAACTATGCAACACTGGCTGGTGGAAATGAAGCTACGGCTGATGTGTGAAAGGAGGCTGAGCCGGGACGACTGGACCTGCCTCTGGTCCTGGCTTTATCTCTCGTATATCCAGGAGTTCTGGGAAGTCATGGTTCTAGGTCTAAGTGTCCCTGCCTCTGAAATAAAGGGGCTGGGTATCCCGTAAGCACACAAATGGCATGATGCAGCCTCTTGTAGGGCCCTTGAAGTTCTTGGAGCCCTGAGCCACCATGCAAAAGGGGACATATCTAGAGAAGAGAGATGCTTGGTCAGCCTCTGGCCACCACAGCAAAACATTGAACATTATAGTCCCAGCAGAAATCATATGAAACAGGCAATCTGCCCAACTAAGTGCTATAAACCCATGGAAACTCGGAGAAACACCATGAGGCCATCGCCTTAAGCCATGACTGGTTTGTTATGTCAGCAGACGACTACAACATCAGCACCCCCAGCTCCAGATGATCATGTTGTACCAAATTAAGAATGCATGTCCTTCCCATAATGAAAGGGGGAAAAGAGCCTTGATCCTTCATTCCAAATGCCAGGTAACACCACGGCTCAGACTGTGATGGCACCATCCCCACATGGCAACAAAAAACCCAATGACCCACGTCATCTCCTGACCTGTGACTCAGGAGCTCTGGGGGTGTGCCTGGAAACTACAAAGTGACAGAACCAGGATCCATCCATGTAATCAGCTCTCTGCCCAATGCTCCTTGCAAAGGTGTTCAGTTGTTGGAACCGCATCAAAACAGAATGGAGATGGGAGACCATGAAGAAAGCCATCTCTGGTGCTAGGGGACTGTCGAGAAGACCTCACGTGAGTCCCAACCACTATGACACTCACTAGAATGAAGACTCCCTGAGTCTATGGAGTAGTGTTGATTTGGGGAAAACAAGATTTTTATTCTTCCAGCTTCTTTGATTAACAAATTTGTACATGTTTAAGGTAAACAGTGTGATGTTTTCATGTGTATGTGCATTGGAAAATGATTAGTAATACTGATTAAGTAACATCTGTATCACGTGTGCGTGTGTGTGCACTCAGCAGGCATTCGCTTAGTAAATTTCAAGTATACCACATAGTGTTATTACCCATAATAACCATGCTCCCTCCATCAGAACTCTGTCATCCTTCCTAAAACTCTGTACTCATTAAAGGATTATTGCCTCTCTCTTCCTCCCCAATCTCCCACCATCCCCTAGGCTTGATGACTCTTAGTAGAATTACACAATATTTGTCCTTTGGTAACTGGCTTATTTTATTAGCGCAATGTCCTCCAAGTCTGTGTGTGTTACTGCGCATATATTTTCTTTCTTTTGTAGGTTGAAAAAATTCTACTTTTTGTACATGTGAGCACGCACGCACACATCACTTTCTTTATCTGTTCATTTGTTCAAGGACACACTTGGGTTGATTCCATATGTGGACCCATGTGAATAGAGCTGTAATGAACACAGAGGTGCAAACATCTCTTCACACACTGATTTCATTTCCTTTGGATATCTCCAAATGGGATAATATGGCAGGTCTGTTTTCAATTTTTTCTTTGAGGAAGAACACACTGTTCTTCGTAATATTTGTACCAATTCGCATTCCATGTACAAAGGTTCCCATCCTCGTTCTCACGGAGACACCTTCTCTTTTGCCTTCTTGACAACAGCATTCTAACAGGTGTGAGGTGGTAACACATCTTAGCCTGGGGTTGGGTTTCTTTGATGGCTGGTGACTGTGAGCCTTTCCTGAGCACCTGCCCATGTGAGAAATACCTACAGGCAGTGTGCACATTTATTTTTGTTTATTTGATTGAGTTCTTAAAAACTATCCTTACTATGAGTGAGGTTATACATTGTATGAGCAAATCTTGTGAATGTGTCCCTGTTTCCCTCCTCTCTGTCCCCTCCCCACTGGAGTCCTTCCTCGGTGCGCAGTCTGGATCTGTCCATTAGATAGGGGGTATGAACTAGTGTGCACATTTTTAATCAAGCTACTTGTTTTGTTACTAGTGAGTTGCCCGTGTTTCCTTTATATTTTGGATATGGTTTGAAATGGTAGTCGTCTCTGCACTGTGGGTTGCTGTGTGGCTGGTCAGGAGCGTCTTAGGTTGACGCAGTCCCGTCTGCCTGTGTTTGCGTCTCCCGCCCCACAAATCATTGCATACATGGAAGTCAAGGAGTTTTTTCCAGTTCCTTCTAGTAGTCACACACTTTCATGTGCAAGTCTTTATCCATTCAGTTTATCTCTGTACACACATGAGGCAAGGGGCCAGCTTCACTCTTCGCCACCAGAATATATGGTTTTCCCTGTCATTTATAGAAAAGACTGTCCATTCCCCTCTGAGTGGTCTTGGCACCTCTGTGATACCACAGTTATAATTTCATCCATCTCTGAGCTCCCTCTCTGCTGTTATGATGGCTTCGTGGGATAGTTTTGAACTCAGGCAATTTCAGGCCTTCAATCTTTGTTCCTCTTGCTTAAGGTTGCTTTGGCTATTTGATATCCTTTGGGATTCCATAGAATCTGAAGACTGCTTTCACTTCTGTAGAAAAAATATCTTTTGTGTTTTGACAGAGATTACATTTGATCTGAGGGTGAATTTGTGTATTGTGGACATTTTAAAAACAATATTAGTTATCCTAAGCACTCAGGATTCTTTTTCATTCACTTGTCTCATCAGTATTTTCTAAGTTTCAACAGACAGCTCTTTTACTTCCTTGGCTAAATTTGATTCCTAGGTATTTAATTTATTTAAGCCTCCTCTCTCTTTATTTTCCCCAAAAGGCCAACTCTTAGCCTCATTAATTATTCCTATAATTTTCTAGTTTTTACTCAATTTCTCTCACTATTTCCTTCCTTCTGCTAACTTTGGGCTTAGTTTGATCATGTTTTACTAGCTTCTCACAGTGTGTAATTAGGATTTTTAGTTATGGTCTTTCTTTTTTTACAGCATAGGCGTTGATCTCTACACATCTTCTTAAATGTGTTTTCATCACATCAGTATATTTTGATATACTAGATTTCCATTTTCACTTGTCTCAGATGGATTTTGATTTCTCCTTTGACTTATTGGTTGTTCTGCATGTTTGGAGCTCGCCCTTCTCGTGGACCCCAGCCTCACACTGATGTGGCTGGGAAAGATGCGAGATAGGATATCAATCTTGGAAGCTCCTTAAGTGCCATTTGTGGCTGAAGGTGCGCCGTGTCCTGGAGAAGGTCCTGTGTGCACTGGAGAGCAGTGTGTGTTCTGCTGCTGCCGCCACCAGAACATTCTGTTTGTGCCTGTTTGCTCTATGGTGCTAAGTCAGCTCCTACTGATCTCCTGTCTGGACGCTCTGTCCATTGCTAAGAGCAGGTCAGGGAGGTCTCTACTATTATTGCATTGCTACTTATTTCTCCCTTCCATTCTGTGACTGTATTCTTTATATATCTGGGTGCTGCAATGTTGGACTATAGGCTTGTAATCGTTAATCCTCTTAATGAATGTCTCCCTTTATCATTATAGAATTATCGTCTTGCCTCTTCTGACAGTTTTTGTCTGATAGTCTATTTTCTCTGAGATGAGCCCAAGCATCCCTGCTCTCTCTCTTGCTTACCATTTACATGGTGTATTAGTCAGGGTTCTCTAGAGGAAACAGAGTTGAGACAATGGATTCTAGTAAAAGGGAATTTATTGGGGTAGCTTATGACAGTCCAACAATAGCAATATGCAGGCCCACAGCTGAAGGAACCAGTAGCTGTTCAGTCCACGTGGCTGGATGTCTCAGCAGTCCCAATCCAGCCCAGAAGGCCTGATGGCTCCCTGGGGCTCTTCAGTCCATGATGTGAGGACAAGGAAACTGGGTTCTGATGTCCAGGAAGGGTGGGACAGCAGGATGCGAGTTCAAGTCTCAAACCAGCACCAGCAGCCGGGGAGGAAGGAAAAAGAAGGAAGTTTTCCTTCCCCCCAAGCTTTCTTGTATCCAGTCTCTTCTGGAAGACCCACCCACTTGGGGGAAGGGCAACTCAAAAGGAGAAACCTCCTCCTTTTGTCAATCCTTTCTGCAGGCAAGCTCAGAGACCTGCCCAAGATTACTGTAGATTATTAAACAAGGCAAGTTGACAATAAACTTAACCATCACACATGGAATATCTTTCTTCCTTTCTTCACTTCTAGTCTATGTGGGTCCTTAAGACTGAAGTGAGGCTGTTGGAGGCAAGGACATAATTGGACCTTATTTTAAAAATATTTTATTTAAGAGAGAGAATACTGGCATGTCTAGACATCTTGCTGCTACAAACAGACTCCAGACACATGCACCACTTTGTGCATCTGGCTATATATGGACACTGAAGGATCGAACCCAGGCTGTCAGGCTTTGCAAGCAAGTACCTTTAACCACTGAGCAATCTTCCCAGAACCTAAACCTCATTTTAAACAAATATTTATTTGGGTGAGGGAGAGAAGGAAAATGAGAGAGAATGGGCATGTCAGGGTCTTATGCTATTGCAAACGAACTTTAGACACATAAGCCACTTTGTGGATCTGGCTTTATGTGGGTACTGGGGATCCAACCCAGGACATCAGGCTTTGCAAACAATCTCCTTTAACCTCTGACTCATCTGGGGTCTGGATGCCACATTCTCCCTGGCCCTTGTTGAGTCCTCAGGCTCTACCTAGACTCCCCCTTGCACCCAGGGTCAAGATCCAAGCCCAGACCTCATTTTTCAAACATCCAGTCTTTCTATCAATCCCCTGGACCTTGGCCACACAGGAGGAGGGCCTGGTGCTGGGGCGAGCAGAGGCAGGCATGGTGCCAAGCGCAGTGAGATTGAGTGACCATCCCACTCTCTTCCCTCATGGGGATCTTTGTGTGCTACACCACACACACATTTTGTCCAGGTCACATGGGGCTGCTCTTCCCACCATTTTCAATCTGTCTTTCTCTACACAGGCTCTGTCCTTTCTCTCCTTGAGTCTCAGCTCTTGGAAAGATATTTCTATGTGTAGATGATCACTCAAGTTCACATATCAGTGAAAGCATGAAGGCCAGGAAGTCAGGGTCACCATCATGCTGACATCACTCCAATGGATACTGCTGTCCTCGCTTCCTGGAACCATATATGGAAGGCACTCCATAAATGATTGGGTGAGCGAAACCCCAGCCTGGGACCCGGAGTGTGTCTTCACATGATGGCTCAGCCTTGATGGGTGAAGTGTGGTTCTCCTGGGTCACCGGGTGACCCAATATTCAGTTTTCCAGATTCAACCTAGAAGGGAGCATTAATGCCATTCCACTTCTTGCCAGCAAGGGGCAGATGGGTCCCGTGTATTCATGCAACACCAGCTGTGTGCCACCCTGCCTGCACAGGCCCTTTGGGCTTCTGGCTGAGCAGGATGCTAAATGGGTCTGCCCAAATCCAAACCATTCAGAGGTCATCCCTGAGGTAACAAGTGGAGAGCAGACATGAAATCAAGTCGAATCTTGATGCTAGGTGCAAGGGGGCAGCCAGGGTAGATACTGGGGACTCGACATGGGCCAGGGAGAATGTGGGGTCCAGGTGAGGCCAGTCCAGCCATCTCTGCCGCCTCAGCAGAGCCTCTCCAGACATCTCAGGATGGATGTAAAAAAGCACTATCATTCCACATTAGGGGACCAAGGGTCAGAGTGGTTAGTTAACCAGCCTGTTCTCACATGCCTAACAGGACATGACTCCAACACAGATGGGCTGGCTTCACAGTTTCTGTCATGTTCCCAATGGTACTAACAATCAAGTGACCAAGGCTTAGGAAATACCTGAGCTCGGGGTGTGTGGGTAGTGCATCCCCAGGAGAGGTAAAAACACGTAAGCATAGTTCAACTCATTTAACACTAAAGCAGAGCCTGAGTGGCTTATCTCCACTGGGGAGCCAAGGAAACTGGATGGCAGGTGCCAGGGTCCTGCCCACAGCTAAGTACACAGACCCTAGACTCATTGGGACAATCGGGGGGGGGGGAGCTGGATTTCATTCCTTCAGGACTGGAGGCAGAGATGGAAGGCCACTGGTCACCCATGCCTTGTTCTCCAAGGACTACACAGGCTCAGAGAGTTCTAAGTCTATGTCACCTCCTCGCTGCCCCTCCCCTAATTCTCCGAGACACAGCTCCATTGGCCAGAATTCCAAAAGCTGCATGCAAAGAAAACAAGATCCCAAGCCTGAAAACCAGTGAGCCTTCTTCTCCCTTCATAGTTGTACAGGGCTAACTCGAGTTTCTATTGGTTAAATCCTAGACCTCCCCTACTTGTCCCTCAGCCCCTAACTCATTTTGACTCATGGCATGTGATGCACTCAGCACAGGCCCTGCCAAGCAGGAATCCTAAAATGGGAGAGATGACAAGCCCCAGGTTGGAAGCTGTGAGGTAGCTCAGTGTTAGGGCAAGGCTGTCTAGCAAAGTCTCCCATATACTGGAGGCCCTGAGGGAGAAAGGGGCAGGGCACTGAGGACCAGTGTCTTCACTTCTCTGTCACTGCTTCTAGTACCAGAAGTGGGTCTGCGTTCCCAGAGGACACAGTGGTGATGGAGTTCTGAGTGCCTGCACCAGCCACTGGCCGGGGACTCACACCAGGCAGGGCCACCCTGCAGCTAACCTGCTTACCCTCCAACCACTGGGTGACTGGCATTTCTCTCCCTAGGAATTCAACCCTCTGCACTGTCTGCTCAGGCCTCGGGCTGAGACCCACTGGGCTGCTTCTTCTGTGCAGTCACAGGGAATGCTTTGCAAGCTGATGCTCCCTCCTCTAAAGCACTAGAAGTTTCCACCATGTTCTCCTGGTAGATCATGCACAGGTCACAGAAATGGTCTCTAGAATGAAAGGAGCAAAGAGGAAAGGAAAGCAGATTGTGTGTGTGTGTGTGTGTGTGTGTGTGTGTGTGTGTGTGTTTGTGTGTGTGCACGCTGGATCATGGTCAGAGCCAGGAGCATGCAGGTCCAAGACCATTCAGTGAGACTCCATAGCAAACAGATTTATGAAGAAGAAGTCCAGAGAAGCGAAGACACTGGCTTAGAGTCACAGAGGAAGTCTCCTCCTAACCTCAGACAAGGATTCAGTTCCCACACACCAATCACTGGGGGGATAATTACCATTTGATTTCTCCCAGTGATTTTAAGGTAGCACATAGAGAGCTACAGAGGATCACAAACGGAGCTTATGCATGCACGTCACGACCTTTAAAATTGAAACTGGCTGGAGAGATGGCTCATTTGGTAATGTGCTCGCTCCACAAACCTGAGGACATGAGTTCGGATCTCCAGAACATACTCACAGCCAGACATTGAGGTGCATGCCTGGAATCCCAGCATTAGGAAGGCAGAGAGGAGAGAGCTGAGTTTTGCTAACTAGATAGCCTAGCAGAATTGGTGAACTCCAGGTTCATCAAGAGACTTTATCTCAAACACTAAGGTAGACAGCAATTGAGGAAGACACCTGAGATTGATCTTGACCTCTGCACACCTGCACACACATGTGTCCACACATACAATGCAGAATAAATAATTAAATTAAAACAAAACAGTACAGGAAAAGGGTCATAGAATCAAATAGAATGGAGTACAGTAAGAGATGGTATTAGAAGGTAGCCAGGGTTAATGCTAGTTTCCCCCCAATTGTGCTTCATGTGTATGTATATGTATGCATACATATGCACACATATGCATGTGTACTGGGACTCTTCCTTAATGTGGGTTAGCATGAAAACGTCGGAAAGTTACTGGTTTAGCCTAGAGGTACGGCAGATAGGACTGGTTAGTCCCAACCTTGTATCTTGGAATAGCTGTTTTTCTTTCTAACCTTGGTTTCCTCACATTGAGAATAATCATTGGACCTATGTAAGAAAATTATGAGAAACTGATTGAAATAATCCATGCAAGATGATAAACACAGTACCAGACACAAAGTAAATGTGATCTGTTAAATACATGCAGGATGTTGTATTATGTGTATATGTAGATAGCCACAGACATAGTATGTATAAAGATGTGTGTGTGTCTATCTGTGTGTCTGTCTGTCTATATGCCCATCTGTCTACACACAAGGACCCAGGATCCAAGGGGAATAAAGACCCTGCAGTGAGCACCAGTAAGAATCCAATTATGTGTAGAAATCACGTGATGCCAAGGGTGGGTACCTGTCTCACAGACAGGTGCACAGATATCGTGATGCCAAGGGTGGGCACCTGTCTCACAGACAGGAAACCCATCTTTCAATCAGCCTTGCCTTGTGCCTGCCTGACATGCATGTGCTTACCAAGCTCACCATCTTTGCAGGAGAAGGAGCAGTTTGGGCTCTCCTGAACAAGAAGGGGACAGAAAGCAAGAAGAAATGAGTCCCAAAGATAAATCTGCATCTTTAAATACCCCACGGTCAAGAGTCAAGTCTTCCTAGGCCTTTTTCCCAGAATAACAGAAGCTACAAGGGAAACCTGCTGTGTTGGGAGACCTGAGAGATGAAGCCAAAGGTTGCAGAGATCCTGTTGCTGTTGATGCAGCTGTGTGGTGTTTACTTGTTTTCTGTGCGTGAGTAAACTCCTTCTACCCCACCCCAGGAGGGACAGGAACAAGAGGAGGATGCGCAGTCTCGTAATCTTTGCATCCAGGGATACGAGTGGCTTTTATATTTAGGGGATGACTCACCTCCAAGTGCATTAGTCACTGCTTCTCAGCTCTGTTCTGGTAGGCAGGGTGCTGGGAATCTCAGTGGGGTGACACCAGACAGGAGATCGGGAGAAAGAACAAGAGAGCTCTGGGGAGGGAAGAGACTGCAAGATATACATGTACGTACACGAGGAAGAGATCAGGGCTCTGAATCAGAAGGCTCGGCTTAAGAGTGGCTAACTGAAGCTCTGCAGAGGAGTTGGGGAGGAGGGCCTGTTCAGCACCCAGCTACCAAGAAGGGAGAGAGGAAAGGAAGTGCTCTGCTCTTTCCTGCTGTTACCTCTTAAGTCCTCCAAGAAGTGGAGAAGCGGTTCTCAGTCCTGTGCAAGCACCTCACCAGCACGAGCTGCTTATGACAGCGACAGAAGGTCTAGACCTGAACATGGCAGGGTACAGCATCTGACACAAGACCACATACAGTATATCAGAAGATCCCAGAGAGCCTGTGAATAACCAGGACCAGGGCCTGATCTTGCCCTGCTTCATCCACTTCCTCTGCAAGAACCCACCCTTAACAAATCCTGGGCGATTCTCATAAACACTCAGATGCAGCCAGAGTTCAGTGCCTTCCCATGCCCATTATGATGTGAGATCCCAGCAAGTTGCTACACTTCTCTGTGCCTCAGTTCACCATTGGAAACATGAGAAGTCCACTTAATAAAGATTATTTTATTAGGAAGAGAAAGTTGGCTTTGTGGTTTTCTTTTCTCCAAGAAACCTAAGTCTTAAGTAGACCTGGGTCAGGTGCACACCAAGGGTGAAACATCTAGCTGGATCTCACAGCTCCAGCATGGCAAAGATCCTGACGAAGCCAACTACCTTTCCTTTGCACCACAACTCTCACAGAAGCTACTACAACCCAATGGCAAGGATGGGTGACAAGCTGAGAGCTCAGTGACTTTTCCAGCACTGACTGTCAGAACTTGAAACCAGACCCTGGTTTAGTTTGTTGTTTTTACTTCTCCAGACTGCCACTTCCCTTTGCCACCAGGATCCTCTGGTTCATTTCCACACCTGCCAGGTTCTGGCCGTGATGGTCATGGGATAGATTTCTCACTAATGCCATCCTCTCATTTATCCCCCTTCTATGCACATGTCCCCAATTTTAAAGGTTCTCATTAATTCTCAATAAGTCACGCCCTCTCCCCAAGTCCTGGAGATTTCCTTTGGTTCTGGTGATGCTGTTGTCTAAAGTCCTGTAAGGAAGAGCACATAAGATACACATCCCACCTTGAGATTCAGGACACCAGCTCAGCCACACAATTCTTCCCTGCAGGTCTGTGCTGCCTTCTGCTCTCCTGAGAAGTGCCTCACAGAAGCCAGTCACCAGCGCCTGGGTTGAGTGCTGCCAGCAAGAGTTGCCATAGAACCAGAAAAGCACAGTCCCTGCACTCTCTCTCTCTCTCTCTCTCTCTCTCTCACTCTCTCTCTCTCTCTCTCCCATCTCATGAAGTAAAAATGCATTGTCTTCATAGTTTTTACCAATCACAACACTCAAATATTCCCATAGTCCAAAGTCTCTTAACTGTGAGACTATAAAATCAGAACACAAATTCTCACAATGGCATAGAGTAAGCACTTCCACTGGGAAAGATGGCACTGGGCATAGCCAGAAAATTTCAGACCAATGCAAGATCTAAAACAATCAAATCCTGCAGCTCCATGTTCAGCATCTGTGACCAGTGGCAAAATCTCTGTGGTTCCATCCCTCCAGCTGGGTTGCCCATAGCCCAGGGAAAAACTCTATCCTAAGCCAGTAGCTTTCATTGGTGGCTGTCTTACCTCCGAAATCCTAGGATCTCCACTGAAACCCATGGTTCCATGCCATGGCCCTTATGGCCTCTATTCAGGACATTGGCTAAAGACCCGCTGCAAAGACCTTCTCTTTCCTGCATTTGTTATACTTCCCAAACCAGAACTAGGTGAGTCAGGCTGCACAATTTGTTAATACAGGGGATAAAGCTGATTTTTGAAGAACAGGACACCTCCTCAGCATTCTTTCTTCAGGTCCATTTGTTTCAGTAGGGTCAGAAATCTTCTATTGCCCCAGTGAACAACAGAAATCAGTTCCAAAAGACTAAAAGGCATACAACCAGGTCTCTAGCACAACAACCCCACTTCTGGTACTGATTTTTCTGTTGTAGCTACCTTCACTTTGGTGAGACAGAATTACTCCACCAAACGCAGCTGATGGGAGAAAACAGTTTATTTGGGCTTAAAGTTTTGAAGGGAAACTTCATTATGGCAGGGGAAAGCCTGGCATGAGCAGAGGCTGGACATTACCTCTGCCACAGCAGGTGGCAAAGAGCAGCAAGAGGTGAGCTGAGCTCAGGCAAGGGGAAAGCTATATTTGAACACTGCAAAGCCCGCCCCCAGTAATGCACCGCCCCCAACACAGCTCCACCTTCCAAATTGCCACCAACTGAGGACCAAGCATTCAAAACACATGAGATTATGGGACATATCTGATTCAAAGTACCACACCCCTTCCTGTCAGAGATGCTCACTAGCCAGAGGTGCACAGGTAGATGAGGTGAACATTCCCAGTTTAGGAGATATTTAGTGTCACAAATGTGAAGTATGCGGCACAAAGGCCTTATTGCCCCCTCTGTGATAAAGACACATTTCTTGGGTCAAAGATTCAAAACAGAAAGAATATCCCTCCCCCCCTTCACATATCCTCTGAGTTCTTTAAGAACTCTTTCTTCAGAGTTTTTAAAGTCTTCCTGTCTAGGAGACATTGCACACCTGCTCTTATGGAAATATGTATCAGGAAATATCCAGGAGGAAATAGATTCCAAACTAACTGGGTTCATGCTGTCTGCTGGAGCTTGGCTGGCTGGCTGACCCATCACCAGGCACTGACAGTTGCTATCAGATGTGTCTGTCAGTGGCTTTTTCATAATGTCTGCTGCATCCCTACCAGACTCTGAGTTCTCTGGTGAGGCGGGGATACTTGACATGCCTGGAGAACTTGGCATACAATAAAAGTTAATTGTATTAATTGAGAGCCCATTACAGATGGATGGCCACTTAGCATTTCTGGACACACTGGAAGATGTCACACTACTTCACTACCATTTCTTGTTTGTTACTTACTAATTTGTGATTTATTAATAATTGAAAACCCAACCTCAAAAGCAAAACGGGCTCATGAGACTGGGTGCCAGGGGTTTGTTAGTCCTCTGTCTTCTATATTTGGTAGTCTGTCTCAGAATTGCTTTTACGGTGTTCTGAATAAGAGAAAGAGACGGAAGGGTTTAAGTGGCTCAGTTTTGCTTTCTATCAGGAAGACTCTGTGGTTTTGGTTGTAGGCTGTGGCTTGGCAACCCGAAGCTGACTGAATGGAGCCCTAGAAAAGCAGCCGGGCTGCAATCCTGGGAGGCACCTAGCCTCCCACCACGTGGTTCTTACAGTCCTAGCCTGCCTTTGCTCTCTTGAACTTTCAGCTGTCTGGGTTGAGTTGCTTGATATTTCTTTCCAGGAATACAGCCTGACACTTCTTCCCCCTTCGGCTTGCATCTGAAGAGCTTTCAGGCTGAACCTTACAATGAATGTATTTATGATTTTCTAAAAAATACGGGGGGGGGTGTTTTGCTTTAAAAGCCACTAGAAGCCCAAGGAAAAAAAAATTTTGTTTGCTTCTCCAGGTTTTTCTCTACCCAACAACAAGAAATTCTATCAGAAATAACCTACCTCATCAGGCCAAATGCAGAATGGATCCCTGGGGGCTTGAGAATCAGGCATACAAGGTATGGGCCATCTGTTTCTGCTTCTCCTGTCTGTCTCCTAAGTGGCTTGAGCTAAGGTCCCCAGTCCTGCTCCCGTAGTCCATCAGAGTGAGGGACATCAAAAGGGAACCTGCACCCCTTGCTGGATCTGTGGATCTGCTGAACCATTGACACAGACAGCCCTTCTGAGGAAGACCTCACACCTCTCCCAAAGAGATACATTGGATATAGGTATATTTCCCCACTGTCCTGAAGACACACTTGTTACCCTGCACTCTGAAACAGTGAAAGCCAAAAGAACAAAGGTTCCTTAAGCACGAGACACTCGAGCTCCAAGATCTCTACCCACGTGACTCTCAGGTCTCATGAGTAAGGGAAATACAGTGATTGTATTCTGCACACCAGCCAATGAAACCAAAAGTGATCAAAGTTAAGGCAGGCATCTAAACTTGTGCAGCTTGAAGCAGCATCAAAGCTGAAACCCAACACCAAACTTGTCTCGCTTTCAAAATCCACACTGTTCCTGTGTGAATGAGCCTCCATTCTCAACTGTAACAAGCCTACATTGTTCAAACACAGGTTCAGTTCATTGCAAAATTCAGCAAGATGGAGAAGTGGTTAGTGCATTTCAGCATCTTGGCATGGAAAACAACAAAATAGAGATGTTCTGGGGCCGTTCAGACAACCAGGAGCACGCCCTGAGAGTTCAAGTGCAGCTCCTGGAAATGTGACAGCTTTGCACATTATGACAAGGGGAAGAGGCGCCTACCTGATCGAAACTGTTTCCTATCTTTCTGGAGTTTTGGATGATCAAAGGTATATGCATGTGTATGAACACATATGGGCATAGATTTACGTGTTTGTGTGCATACATATGAGCAGCTATGTATATATGTGCATGAGTATATTGTGTGATGGAATATGTACGTGCATGTGGATGTGTGTGCCTGAGTGAATATGAGTATGTGAGCAGGTTTATGTGCATGTGTGAGTTATCAAAGTGAGTGTGTATGCAAGTGTGTGCATGTGTGAATGCATTCGAATTGATATAAGTGTGTGAATGTATCTGAGTCAGTGAGTGCATGTGACTATGTGGTCTATGAATGTGTATGCATGTAGGTGTGCATGTATGTGCATGCATGCATGTGCATATATGTGTGCATGTATGCAATGCATGTATGTATGTGCATCCATGCATGTGTGTGCATGTGTATGCATGTTTGTGTGCACAAGCATGCATATGTGTGTGAATGCATGCATGTGTGAATGTATGTGTGTGCATGTATGTGCATGCATGAGTGTGTGTGCATGTATGTGTGTATGCATGTATGTGTATTCAGGTATGTGTATGCATCTACACAAAAAAGAGAGGGCAGTCATGATAAGATCAGAATGCTGGCATGATCTAGTCACATAATTGATCTAACCAAGTCCAAGGAAATGGATCATATAGCAAAGATTAAACAGGTTGGATTAGGTAAGCCATTAAGCAATTGGTATTGGTGTTTCTTAGCAACTGAATAACATGATGTAAAAAAACACCCACTGATTGGTTTTTCACACACACATGGCCACAAATACATGACTATTAGTGGAGGAGGGGTGGGTGGCTGTGCTTTTAGGAGAGGGTCCTGAATAGCGTCTGTTGTATCGGGGCTGGGTAGTAAAGCCATTGAGATGCTTGGGACCCCCTATAGGGCCCTGCAGATTTTGTTCCCACCACTTTCCCATCCTTGTACATAGACACTTCCCTGTTATACAGCCAGACCTGTTCATCTCAGCTTTCTCCCATGTCCAGGGGAGGACTCAGTAGACTCAGTACTTATGGGAGATAGAGGAGTGTCATGGTTTGATCCAGGTGTCCACCACAAACAAATGAATGTGTTCTCAATGATCAATCCTCAGCTGATGGCAGTTAGGGAATTACAACCTCGCTAGAGTTGCGTTGTTGGGGGCGGGCTTATGGGGTTATAAGCCAGTTTCCCCTTGCCAGTGTTTGGCACACCTTCCTGCCGCTGTTTGCAGTGCTGTGGTGGAGGTGATGTCCAGCCCTCTGCTCATGCCATCATTTTCCCTGCCAGGATGGAGTCTCCCCTCGAGTCCGTGAGCCTAATAAACCCATTCCTCCACAAGCCGCTTTTGCTCAGGTTCTTTCTGCGCAGCAACTACAAAGCTGACCACAACAAGGAGAGAAAGCTCCAACTCTGAGCCAGCTAAGCTTGTCTTAAATGAGTAACATGTCTTCTCACTGACTTCCAAAATTCCGGAATGGATGGATAACTGGAAGTGTAAATAGAAAAAAGACTAAGTACAGAGCTCCTAAACACGAGCAGGAGCATGGATGCGCACATCTATATAAGTTACCAGTCTCGTCATGGCATAGAAGACCAGCACCCACAACTTCATAAGGAAAGAGTTCCTTGAACTACCTGCAAACATCTGGTACACAGCCTGGTTGAAGGAATTGTTTTTAGTGACAAGAGAAAAGGAACAGTGACATATCTCCTTTGGGTGTCATTTTCGCCACATCAAACCAGAGGTTGGAAGCACTTACGGCCCCTCAGGATCGTCTCAGAGCTGTGATCACTAGCCTGCAGCTCAGTGCTACGTCCTCAGTTTTCAGCAAGATTTGTTGTAAGAATCTCCACTGCACTGGTTAAAAATTATGATTGAGAAAATTGCTTGTTTTGTCAAATTCAAAATCACACATAAAAATTTTTATATAATTTTATCCTCATTTCTTTTTACCTTGGCTGGCCAGAGGCCAATGAGCTGGCAATCATAGGCACTAGATGGGTCTCCATGCTAGCAAAATTTCCAGCCTGCCTTAGTGAGCTGGCTGTGCTTATGATCTGAGATCTATAACTACAGCTCAGTCATTAGTTGTGACTACCTCTGATCCATTTTGAGGGTGGGGCGGGGAGAAGGGAAGAGAGGAAAAATAGATGAATAAGAGCATATAATATTTGTGCAATGCTCACGTGATTACTTCTTAAAATTATTTATTTTCATGCTCTTCCACACAGCTATGTCCTCAGACTTTTATTTTAACCATTTATTTTAAGACAAGTTCTCATTAAATTGCCCAGGCAGGCCTTAAATGTTCCATTCTCATATCTCAGCCTCCTGAGTGCTGGGATCTACACAACTAGCCCAACTTAGGATCTACACCCTGGGAAACACGACACCAATTTAGGAACAATTCAGGGCCAACCCATGTAGTTCTGGAGGGAAGCATACAAGAATGCCAGGGAGAACACACGTGTGAGGATTGATGGTTAATCTTTTTTGTTGGGGGGGGGGCGGGCTTATGAGATAGGGTCTTACTCTATCCCAGACTGACCTGGAATTCACTCTGTAGTCCCAGGCTGGTCATGAACTCATGGGGATCCTCCTGCTTCTGCCTCTCAAGTTCTGGGATTAGAGGTGCCCAGCTATGATGGTTAATCTTGATAGTCAACTGGAGTCTCCTAGGAGACAAATCTCTGAAAGTGCCTGTGCAGGATATTCTTGATTAGGTTAAATGAGTTAGGAAGACCTGCCCTAAATGTGGGTGTCACCATCCTGTGGGCATCAGCATTCATCTCTCTCTGCTTGCTGACTCAATGTCTTCCAGGTCATGATGGAGCGTACCCTCAAATCTTGAGCCCAAACACTCTTCCTGGGAGAAAGAAAGAACGAAGACAGAAAGAGAAAGAAAGAAAGAAAGAAAGAAAGAAAGAAAGAAAGAAAGAAAGAAAGAAAGAAAGAAAGAAAGAAAGAAAGAAAGAAAGAAAGAAAGAAAGAAAGAAAGAAAGAAAGAAAGAAAGAAAGAAAGACAGAAAGAAAGAAAGAAAGAAAGAAGAAAGGAAAGCAAAGAGAAGAGAAGAGAAAAGAAAAGGAAAGGAAAGGAAAGGAAAAGGAAAGGAAAGG
>PVHP010010258.1:19270-48212 GCA_004024765.1 Zapus hudsonius | reverse complement strand
TCTTGTCAGCTCTCTGGGTTACAGCCATGACAAGTAGGAAATCTCAGCTCCTCTAGCTGCTAGTATTATAGCTCTTTAGCCCAGGGTTTGGGGCTTGTAGCATTTACTTTATCGTCTCTGGCTTCAATCCCCAACACTGTATAAATGAGCAAATAAACTTAAAAATTTATTCACTTAGCAAGAATAAAAATACATTACTGTTTTTTTTTTTTGAGTCAGGCTCTCACTCTAGCCAAGGCTGACCTGGAAGTTACTCTGTAGCCTAGGAAGGCATTGAACTCATGGCAATTCTCCTACCTTAGCCTCCTGAATACTGGGATTATAGGTATGAGCTACCAAAATACATTCATATCCAATATATCATATCCAACTAAAATACATTTTTATACTTAAAAATGAAAATGTGGTATACCTACACAATGGAGTTTTATTCAGCCATTAAAAAAATGACTCTGGGCTGGAGAGATGGCTGAGCGGTTAAGGAGCTTGTCTGCAAAACCTACATACATGGGTTCTATTCTCCAGTACCTACATAAGCCAGATGCATGCATCTGGAGTTCATTTGCAGTGGCAAGAGGCCCTGGCACACCCTCTCTGTGTGTGTGTCTGTTTGTCTGTCTATTACACTCTCTGTCTATATCTCTCTGCTTGCAAATAAATAAATAAAATGTTTTTAAGAGAATGACTCTTCCAAGACTCAAGGAACCCCATGGAAGAGAAGCAGAAAGAATGCAAGAGAGGAGGAAGGGGAGGAGGGCTGTGGAATGCTGTCTTCTAGATTTGACATGGTCACAAATCTGTGGTTTCCTGCATAAGAGAGAGCCTGTCAGCTTTTCACCATGGATTGGGAAGGGTACACAATATCACACACTTCCCAAAGTAGCAAAAGGCAGCTAATGTGCTAGAAGATGGGGAGTCAGTGGTGTAGCTACTAGCAAACTGCTCATTCCACAGCAAATAAACTTTCACCACAATCATATAAGTAATCCAGACTTAACTCAATGGGTACAAAAGAAGGCAGGAAACTAAGATGAACATTAATAGGGAAGAAGAAAAGTGTTAATGGAGGAAGATAAGAATAAGAGGGGAATGGAGAAATAAGATCAAAATGCATTATATGTATGAAAATGTCAAAAATGGAAAATTAATAAAAAAAATTTTAAAAGAATGAAATGATGTCATTTACTAGAAAAAATGGTTACAACTAGAGATCATAATAAGCAAAATAAGTCAGACTCAGAAAGATCACCCAGGCCCCAAAAGACAAACACACACACACACACACACACACACACACACACACACACACACGTGTGTGTGTGTGTGTGTGCCAGGGTCTCTTACTGCTGCAAATGAACACCAGGTGCATTTGCCACTTTTGCACCCAGACTTTACATGGGTGCTGGGGAATCAAACGTAGGTTGGTATGCTTTGCCAGTAAGTGCTTGAACTCCTGAGCTATCTCTTCAGACCAGGTTTCTCCTTTTTATGTTTGTCTTTTTCACTATAGATTTGAATCTGGGAAGCTAAGATGCCATATTACAGAGTCAATGCCATTCTTTCTGTAAATTTTTTATTTATTTGCTAACACAGAAAGAGAGAGAGAGAGAGAGAGAGAGAGAGAGAGAGAGAGAACAGGTACACCAGGACCTCTTGCCACTGTAAACAAACTCCAGATGCATAGGCTGCTTGTGTATCTGGCTTTAAATGGGTACCAGGGAATTGAACCCTGGCTGGTGGGCTTTGCAAGCAAGTACCTTTAAGTGCTGAGCCATCTCCCCTACCCAGATTCAATATTATTCTGCCTTGAATTTTTTTCACCAAAACACATTACTTTGAAATTCAACTTTAGTCAAGTTCTTAGGACATAAGCAGAACACAGTTTTAAGTTATTTAAAATTTATTTATTTATTTGCAGTGAGAGAGGAAAAGAGAGAGTGAGCATGCTAAGGCCTCCTGCTACTGCAAACAAATTCCAGATGCACACACCACTTTGTGTGTCTAGCTTTACATGGTACGTCTGGCTCTACGTGGGTACTGGGGAATTGAACCTGGGTCGTTAGACATTGCAGGCAAGTGCTTTAAATGCTGTCATTTTTCCAGCCCTACAGTAAGTTCCTTTACCAAACAAACACATGCATTGCCTCTAGCCCAGTTCCCAATAAAGTCCAGAGTCCCTTCTGGGACCTCATGAATCAAGTTGCACAATCCACATATCTCTCAGCTTTCTTGTCTTTCAAACCTCTGATTACAGCACTATTAGACCACTAGTCCAGAATTCCAAATTCTTCCACTTTCCTCCTGCAAACCAGTTCCAAAATCATAGGAATGTGTGGTCAGGTTTATCAGTAACAGTCCCACTTCTCAGTACCAAAGTATCAGTTACTTGCTCATTGCTGAGACAAAGTACCTGACCAATAAATCAATTTAAGGGAAGAAATGGTTTATTTCAGATTACAGTCCATTGTATCAGGGAAAGCATGTCAGGAACAGGAAGCTGGATCACATGATCACATCAACTAGGAGGAAGCAGAGAGTTGTGAACACTGAATGCTCAGCTAGAATTCTTCATTTTATACAGTCCAGGGATCCAGCCCATGGAATGATACCTCCCACCATTAGGGTGGGTCCTCACACCTCAGCTAACCTAATCTAGAAAATCCCTCACAGACTTGACCAGAAATTTGTTTCCATGGTGACTAAATCCTGTCAATTTGACAACCAGAGATTAACCCTCACAGGTGGATTCTAGATTTTACATAGATACATCAAATCACTTATGTATATATGTCATGAAAGTAGAAGCAAAACTCTCCAGGAGGAATGAAGGGACTAGCAAACTGGAGGAAAGAAAGGGCCCGTGAGAAATATGATTGAAGTACATGACATATGAAGATATTTTTATGAGATATTTACTATGCACAATGAATATATGCCAATAAATTTATCTATATACTTGGTGTGTATTCACGTGTATGAGTATAGATACACATTGCTTCAGTGTCCATGTAAAGGTCACAAGACAACTCTTGGGTTGGTCTTATTTTTCTAGCTTGTTTGAAGTAAGCTTTCCCGTTGTTCACTGCTCCATTCACAAGCTTTGGGGGAAATTCTTCCTTCTCACTGTAGACACACTGTGATTATAGAAGCCTGGCACAACTTTTGGCTTTTCTATAGGGTCTCAGGTACTCAGAGCTGCATGGCAAGCATTTACCCACTGAGCCATCTTTCCAGCTCCAATAAAAATATTTTTTAAACTTTTAAAAGTTGCATTTTACTTTTGTATAATCCTTGACTGGTTATTTTTTATGTATAAATGTCTATATAATAGAATGCCATTCTACCGCTAAAAATAATTTGTATCTAAATTCTTCAAATTTTCGGAATGTTTTTGGTCTTAACAGATGGCATATGATCTGATCCAATTTGTTAAAAATAAAATTATCTTTATGGACAATAAAAAAATAAAATAAAATAAACACATGGATTGAAAATGATCTAGAATTATAAATACTGGGTTCCTAACAGCATTATCTCTGGTGAGTGAGGTAATGTCTGTTTTCAGTCTCTATAATTTATCTGTATTTTCCAAGTTGTATACAATGTATAACTTCCTAAAATATCATTTAATAGTTGGGTACAGTAACTTGTGCCTGTAATCCTAGGACATGAAAAGCTGAGTCAGGAGGATTGTGAGTTTGAGACTAACCTATGCTGCATAGCAAGACCCTGTCTCAAAAAAGTTATTCTTTTATAACTAATGATTCTTTTACTTATATATAATATATGTATACTTTAAAATATATTTTACTAATATATATATTATAGAGATACAAAATAATAGATTTTATTTTGACATTTTCATATATGTCCAAAAACTTTAATCATATTCACTACCCATTGCTCTCTTTTCTCCTCTTTCCCCTCCCCTGACTCCCTTCTTATTCTGGTAGTCCTGTCCTCTCCCACATATGGAAGAAAACATGGGATACTTTCCTTTCTGAATCTGGTTTATTTCATTTGACATAGAAACCTCTAGCTGCATCCACTTTCCTAAAGGATTAAATTCTTTTTTATGGCTGAATTATGTGTCCATATCACACTGTATTTATCCATCATCCATGGATGAAAATCTAGACTGATTCCATAACTTGGCAATTGGCAATAGTGCTGCAGAAAACATGGATCTGTGGGTATCTCTGCTGTGTGCTGACCTTGAACCCTTTGGATATATAACCAGGAACAGTACAGCTGGATCACATGGTAGTTCTAGTTTTTCTTTTGTGAGGCACCTCTATACTGATATCCATAATGGCTGCACTAATTGACAGCCCCACCAACAGTGTTTAAGAGTTCCTTTTAAAAATTCATTATGCTGTTTAATGTGAAGTAAAAACACCTCTCCCCCCAGAGACTTGATGTGAGAGTGCAGACATCTGCAACATGTCTCCTAGAGACCATTTCACCCATTGCTCTGTTTGGCTGCTAGCCTCTAGTCTCTCTCTTCAGCAATGGTGAGGAGGATTCCTTTTCCTCGGGGGAGAGAAATCTATGCTTCATGGCCTTTGCCAACAACGAAGATGTTGGAAAGTCGGGTAGCACAGCTGCTGCTGTTGGCATCTTTCACATGAACCCCATCACAAGAGTCAAGATGTCTTTCTCTGTTGGTGATCACAATTCTCCCCAAGTTCGCACCTCTAGTCACCATACACAAGTCACAGATGTCGAACCTGATGACGTCAGTTATATTTCCAGTTTCCAAATCAATCTGAATGGTGTCATTCACCTTAGTGAGGGGACCAGGGAACGGCACGAGCATCATGGGTCACCAGATGAGGGACTCCTTTTGTGCCCACAATTTTTCTCACTTTGCATAACTTATACTTGGCCTCCTCAGGCATAATACCATGAACAGGCAAAGTGAGGCTTTTTGTCATAGATCAGATGGAAATTCTCTCCAGTCTTGTCCATGCTGGTGACATCCATAAACCCGGCTGGCTAGGTTACATCAGTCCTGACTTTGCCGTCCATCTTAATGAAGCACTGCATGCAAGTCTTCTCTACTTCAACCCCGGTTAGGGCATACTTAGGTCTGTTCTTAAGAAAATGATGAGAGGCAGACATTCAGTAGACTTGTGGGGACCAGTGGATGGACAAGGAGCAAACACCCCGGTCAATTTATCCAGCATTCAATGTTTTGAGCTGCTACTCACTTCAGGTGCTTCTTGGGACCACGAGCCATGGCTTCACTGGGAATGGAAAGAACTAAGAGTTCCTTTTAAAAGTTGTTTTAAATTACTCCATCAACGAGCCACAGGCAGATGGCTAACATCCCAGCAAGAGATGAACCACCCTAAGCACCAAATGAAACCCCTCAGAAAGTGGTGGGATAAGCAAGAGACCTATAACCACAGCCAAGCAGTCGACCCAGGATAAGTCAGTGAGACAGACACCAATGATTTTCAACACAACTTAAAGTAGAAGCACAGAGACCCCCTAAGTCCTCAACAATAAAGCAGCCTGAATACTCACCCACCACGACTCAGGGAACTGAGCGGAAGAGGGGTGGAAAGATTGTGAGAGCCGTGGTGGGGAGAATATCCAGAGACATGGCCCCCCTCAGTAACAACACACAAAGGCAGGGGAAACTTGGCTGCCTCCTGTGCTCTCCATAACCCCCTACCCCATAGATTGATCCAGTGTGCCCACTGAGGAGGATACCCAGTAGATTGGGGACAAGGAGGAGGGAAATGGGGATACCAACACAACATTTGCTCATACAATGTATCTAATTTTGGATAATAAAGATTTTTAAAAAAAAACAAGGATCCATATATGAGACAGGGTATGTATTTTTTTTCTTTCTGAGTCTGGGACATCCACTTAATATCATACTTCCCAGATCCATTCATTTTCCTGCAAGTTTCTTTTTTCTTTACAGATAAATAAAATTCAATTGTGTCTGTAAAAATAAGTTGTTTTAAATTAAATAAATCATTACTTGTTCAAATTCCCTGGCTTTTCAATCTAGATTCTCTGATACCTAGTATATTCGCTTTGCCTTTCTCCTCGCTCACATCTCTGCACAACATGCAGCCAGCCTGAGCTGCTCGCTCCAACCCCACGCATCCACACCTATTGTTCAGTGGGATATGAAATGTGAATAACCTGTTAAACACTAACTGCACTCTATTGGGATGTACTGTTGACTATCAAGGGCAGATTGTGTGTGTGTGTGTGTGTGTGTGTGTGTGTGTGTGTGTGTGTGTGTGTGTACATGTCACAACAATGCTTACTCTAAGCTCTTTTTTTTTTTTGAAACAGGATCTTATGCTGTTCAGGCTGTCCTTGAACTTTCCATGTAGTCAAGGATGACTCTGAACTTCTGATCCTCCCTTCTGCTTCCCACGTACTGAACCACCATCCTCAGTTTTAGGCAGTGTTAGAGATTGAACCATGAGCTTTGTGAATACTAGGTAAGCACTTTACAAACTGAGCTACACCCCAGGCTCTAGCATGCTTACTTTGAGAGAATAAAATTATGTTCTGGGCAGATTTAAGCTCATCTTCAAACCGTCTTGTATAATTTTATAAAAAGAACTATACAAATACCTATCACTTCACAGAGACTGAGATTGTTAGCAGATTTTTACCTGGGGCTGGGGAGATCACTCAGTTGTCAAAGGAGCTTGCTTGCAAACCTGCCAGGCAAGCCTAAGTTTGCTTCCCCAGCCCTCACAAAAAGTCGGAACCAAAGTGAAGCGTGTGTTTGTGATTCCAACCAGCCTAAGCAATGGGAAGTGGTGCAGGAAAAGTCTAGAAGCTTGAGGACCAGCTAGGCTGATGCACTGGAAGTGGCAAAAACAAAACAAGCAAAGAGAAGAAGACAGAGAAGACAAATACCCCAAAGTTGTCCTCAGACCACCACACTTTCACTATGACAGGAGTAAGACTACCCAAACACATCCGCATATACATGCATCCACATGTATAAATAAATAAACAAATACCAGTCTTTTACCTGTTCTTCCAGGTCACTTCCTTAAAGCCATTCCTAAAAGCTAATAAATAAATAAATAACCTTGACTAAGACCTTGGGGAGGCAAAGCAACAGACCTCAAGTGTTTCTCTTTGTCTTTCTCAGCTCAGCATTCAGCATAGCAGAGTGGTTTGTTGAATTAACACATGAAAAATGAATAAGGGAGCTGGGAAGATTGCTTAGTGGTTAAAGCCTGGGGTCAATTCCTCAACCTCCCATGTAAAGCCAGACCCAAAAATCACAAGCATCTGGTGTTCTATTGGCAATGACAAGAAGCCCTGATACACACACACACACACACACACACACACACACACACACACACACACACACTGTGTTCATTTTCAAACATGCGAAGAAAGTCAGTCTAGGCGGGTCTAAGCTTGCCTCAGGAAAAAAGAATGTAGAGATTGTCCTGAAAAGCTTACATGTGATTCTTGAAATGCAACATTTCTTGGGTTCTTAAGCCAACAACACCTTTTCGTCTTCTCTTTTGGCTCCCTCGCTCCAGCCCTTGCCCACAGCTACATGATCAAATTTACTGAATCATCAAAAATCTGAGGAGAGTTGAGAAGCAGCCATGGTGAGGCTTTCTCTATTCACACTCTGCCTTCACCTTCCTCCTGGAGAATGCCATTACTCGTGAACATGGAGAGAATGTTTTCCTTCCCAGACACCAGCCCTCTTCCCAGGCCCTAAAGATGGCCCCATAGGACATTGGATCTAGTGAGTGAATTCCATTTTCTCCCAATAAAATCATCATTATCATTAAAGTAACTGAAAATAGCATAACTCAAATGACCCTTTCTCTGTAGTCTGTGATTACAAATTAGAAATGAAAAATCTCCAGGTTCTGTGGTCCCACCTGCCCCCTGTAAATACAGCAGGTTCATGCAGTCTCCTTAAACTGCTTGAAGAATTTCCAAAGCTACAAGTTTCATCTGCTGCTCCCACCATGGTGAGAACAGGGCTTCATTCCAGCTTCTCACTGCCACTTCATTCCTCACTTCTGCCAAAAAAAAAAATGTTGCAAGGTTGCATGCATGCACATCTAATAGGAAATTTAGGCTCAGAGTGTTAGGGGTTCAGTAAAATGTCTTTCCATTTATACTCAGAGTCCTGTATGGCCCCGGGTGCCCACATACCTCCAGTGTTGTGCATCTGGGAAAATTTCTGGTAGTGTGGGATTGGAATTCATCAATATCAGTGCCATTGGCTACCCTTTCTGAGCCCAGGCACCATGCCAAGCTCCTTTCTTCTTCAAGGAGACTCGTCTTTGAGAATTAGGGTTGTCCTTAAGCCTCTTTTAATTTGGCTCCTCTGCGCTCTTCAGCTATGTCTGTTGAGTGTCTGCACTCTAGGTATGAACAGAGTTCAAGTTCTTTGGCTGCACTGTAGCTAAGTGGAGGCACGTGACATTCACAAGGACAGTGTTACCTAGCTCTGCTGGTGGGTTATCTGTGTAGGGTTGGGGTAAAGGGAGTCTCAGCTCTAGTCCAATAAGCCAGCAGTTATGCGATGGTTTACAAAGTCCACCTACAATTTGATATTCACAAAAGCCCTCTGAGACAGAGCAGATATCATTATCACTGCTTTTCGATTCAAAAGCCAAAACAAAGTTTAGCGACTTGTCTGAACTCATATTGCTAAAAAGGTTCTACTTGGAATCTATCCCAGGTCTCCAGCTTTAAGTCTGGGTATACAGAGACAGAACAGTGTGCCGGAAAATAGGCAGACTACCAAGTCACACGCTGTGGTTGGATTCCAGGTTCTGCAACTTACTAGATCTGTAACCATGGGTAAGTCAGAGAGGGACAATGGGGAGACACTAGGACTAATATGTGCCCAAGGACCCACCCCCAGGATGCCCCACCTATGTCCTCTAGCTAGGTCTTACCTCCCAAACCTCCCCAAACAGTGCTAGTAGGGAAAACAAGAGCATACACCTTTTATCAGCACTTAAAATTTCCCAGTCATTATCTCATGGATCCTTCGGGGTCCTCCATTACATGTACATTGTGCTACGTCACTGGGTTTTCTATGGATTTTTTTCTATGGTTCCTTGACCTCTCCATTTTTTCTGGATATTTTACCTCTCATTGATCATTGATCATCTGATAGGAGGAAAGTGGGTTTTTTTTTTTTGGCTTACAGTCTCAAGGGACAGCTTCATGATGGCAGGGAAGCATGGCATGAGCAGAGACTGGACATCACCTCTGCCACAGCAGGTGGAAAACAACACCAGGGGAGTGAGCCATCTAACACTGGCAAGCTAGGAGCTAATAAACCTCAAGGTCCACCCTCAGCAACACACCTCCTCCAGCAAGGCTCCACTGGCCAGACTGCCACCAGCCAAGAATCAAGCATACAAAACACATGAGTTTATGGGGGACATCTGATCCAAACCACCACAATGCTGGAACTATCTTGTTTTTTCATTTCCACGTGCACATTCAATTACAGAGGCATAAATCCATTATTTTTGTATGGCTATCAATTATTATAACACCATTTCTTGAAAAGACTATTCTATATCCACTGAATTGCATTTATATTTTTATTGAAAATCAATTATCTGCATACATTTGGGCCTTTTTTCTGGAGTTTCTGTGCTGTTCCAATGGTCTATGTGTCTCTCTTTACATCAATATCACAATGTCTTAGTTGTTATCATTTTCTATAAATTTGAAATCAAATAGTAATAATCCTATAATTTTTTTCTCAAAGTTCCAAAAAGTTTAGATTGTTTTGTTTTCATAGAATTTATACCTAGAACATTTTCTCTGTTATTTAGATCATCTTTAATTTCTCCCAGCAATGATGTATGGCTTTCAGTATAAGAATTTTTGAAACCTTTGCTCCTTCATTTATCCACAAATATTTCAATTTTTGTGTTATTGTAATTAGTAATTTGTTTGTTTGTTTATGACAAGGTCTCATGTATCCCAGGGCCATGTTGTAGTCAACTTACTCTGTTGCTGCGCAGAAAGAACCCAAGCAAAAGCAGCTTGTGGAGGAAAGGGTTTATTAGGCTTACGGACTTGAGGGGAGACTGCATCCTGGCAGGGAAAATGATGGCATGAGCAGAGGGGTGGACATCACCTTCGCCACAGCACCGCAAACAGCGGCAGGAAGGTGTGCCAAACACTGGCTTATAATCCCCATAACTTGCCCCCAACAACACAGCTCCAGAGAGGTTGTAAAACCCAAACTGCCATCAGCTGAGGATCAATCACTGAGAACACATTCATTTATTTATGGGGGACACCTGGATCAAACCATGACAGGTCACAAGTTCATTATATATCTAAAGAGGATCTTGAACTTCTGATCCTCCTGCCTCCACTTCCTGAGTGCTTGGATACAAGGGATACAACACTATGTCTGGTTTATAATAATTAGAATTTTTTTCATTTCAAGTTCCATTATCCTGTTGCTGATATGTGGAAATACAATTGAATTTTGTATCCTAATTTCATGTTTTTCAACCTCACTAAGCTTTCTTATTAGCTCTAGTAGTAGTCTAGCAATTCTCCAGTTCCTTTCCACCTCCAGCTACAGACTGGAGTTCCAGACATGCATGGCCATACCTAGCTTTTTACATGGACTCTGGGGAGTTGAACTTGGCAGTCTCTCAGGTTCAAGAGGCCTTCAAGCTTAAGTGGCAAGCACTCTTAACCAATAGGCCATCTCCCCAGCCCAGCCATTCTTTGTTTCTAATCTTTATAACTTACATTTCTCCTTGAATAGAATGAAGTTTCTTGTACAGGAAGTACAAGGACCTTGGTTTTAACGCCAATTCTGTCATAACTCACTGTCAACCTTTGACAAGTCATTCTCCTTCTCTGATCCCAACTGATCCCAAAATGTTATTTAAAATGACTTTGTTGTTCTCTGGGATTAGGATGTTCTCATTCATACTCACACTTAGTATGACAGAAAATACATTCTGAGCAATTTGGGGCTCTCCTAATCCATGGCCTCCAGGCCTATGAGCTTCACCCTTTTCCTGTTAAGTATCTGACTAATATGCACCTAACAGTTGAGGTGAGTGTCACCTTTTCTCTCCCCATCCTTCCAGGGAAGTAGAGGAGTGTCTGCATTCACTCATCAGGCACTGTGCTGCCCCTGTGAACACGGCCTGCCTCTAGAACAAAGGAATTACCTGTTTTCTAGCAAAAGTACAAAGCTTTTACTCATAGAAAATCAGTTAAGAGGCTCTTATGAACAAATTCTATTTTAACTTGGTATTTTATATGCCAATTTTCTTTTCAAACACTGTCCTCTTATTTTTAAAAATTATTCTTGGTTTGAAGAGATGGCTTAGCGGTTGAGGCGCTTGCCTGCAATGCAGAAGGACCTGAGTTCAATTTCCCAGTGCCCATGTAAAGCCAGATACACAAGAGGGCGCATGTATCTGGTGTTCATTTGCTGGAGGCCCTGGCATGCCCATTCTCTCTCTCTCCAATAAATAAATAAAATATTTTTTAAAAATTATTCTTTATTGATAACGCATTGTAGAAGCGTGCTGAGTTGGGTGGAGTGGGGCTGATTAAATACCTGAAAAGCAAACCATGGTCTTATCCTCTGGAAGCTGCAGACTCCAGCAGGGGAAGGTCTGCTTTGGTGTCCATGAACACGAAGAGAGGCAGCAGGAAAGTTATAGTAAAGCATCTTGGAAAAGACCCTAATCCTTGAAAATAGGTGATGTAGGCTCTCTTAAATCATGGTGGAAATGAAAGAACAAGGTATTTTATTATTTTGAGTCACTAGCAGCTGGGCCTAGGTCGGAGGTAGCACTCCTCTGAAAAAGAGCCCACCTCCCATCAGCCTCCCACCAGAAGGAAGGCTTGTCCAGGCTTTCTGGCATCTAGAGTGTGGGGCATCAGCTCAGCCTGCCCAATCAGATCATTCACCCCAAACACTACGCTCAACTTCACACATTCCTTTCTGGCAGGAGAAGGCCCCAGTGGCTAGCAGATACATCTGGTGCCCTGAGACACAGTGGAATCTACTTTCTGGAAACATCTTGTCTCTAAAATCCATGAACATGTTATACCAGCATATTCACTTTCCAAAAGCAACGTGGAAATGAGGACTAATCGATCAGCATAGGAAGAAGTTATGTTTTCAGAGCTCACTGGGTAAGGATGTCTGTGTTTTAGCAGAGACTCCAAGGTAGGCAGAGGTGTGAGATGTGTAGTGGAAGGTGGAAGTCTTCAGATATGCCTAGGACGTTGAAGATGGGCGTCTTATGTGAGTGAATAGGGTACATAAAGTGGACTTTCTCTGGTTTGTCCTGAGTGGGAAGCAGGAAGAAAACTGTGGGAAGCTGCGAGGTATTCAAGTCCTGGCCATTTGAGGCCAATTGCTTTCTAGGACTATTGCTTCCTGAGCTCACTCACTGACAAAGATATTAGGCTGCTTTTCCACGCTGGTTATTCTAGATACTGGGCTGGTTTTCAGGGATGGTTGCAGCATATTGTAGGTCAGAGTTTCGTTCACATATATAGTCTGGCCCTGGTTTGCATATTCAATCTTTCAGCAGAAACTGAGGCAGAGAGAGGGAAGTGGCTCACCCCAAATCTACCAGCTAATTGCAACCAAAGCAGATAGGTCAGTCTGAGGATGATCATATATATATATATATATATATATATATATATATATATATATATATATATATATATGTATGTTCTCTCCTAAGGAACCTACCTACATTCTGCTGGTTAAGGAGAAAGATTGAGACCCATGGGAAGATGAAATTCAACCTAGATGTTGTAGAGATACATCATTAAGAGTTAATTTCAGCTGTGTGTAGTGATGCATCCCTTTGATCCCAGCACTCAGGAGGCAGAGGTAAGAGGATTGCTTTGAGTTCAAGGCCAGCCTGAGACTACATAGTGAATTCCAGGTCAGCCTGGGCTAGAGCAAGACCCTACCTTGCAAAAAAAATTATTTTTCAACCCCTACCACATGGACCGTTCCAGCAATCCCACTGAGGAGGGCCCTTAGTGGGTCGGGGCCAGGGAGGAGGGTAATGGGGGTACAAACACAAGACTTGTTCATACTGGGTGTCTAATTATTAACAATAAATTATATATATATATATTTTAAAGAGTTAATTTCACACCTAGGCAGGAAGGCTCAGCACTTTCCTCTGACAAAGACAAAGCCATGACCTGAGCATTCCATCCATCCAACAAAATGAAATGGTGAAGGCATGGCTCTCCACCCCCTACCTGCAATCATATTTTACCTCTGTCATCAAGAGTGAGCTTAAACAAGGGCCTTTTTTAGTGTTCAATTTCCTCACATGTGAAAAAGGGAATAATAATCACTATCTCCTGAGCAAATGAAATGAGCAGACTTGCAACACACTTGGAACAGAGTCTGACATATAATGAGTTCTTCTCCAAATTAGCTATTGCAATCCTATTTAGTCCTCATGTTAATCCAGTGCTAAGTCATATGATCCTCACTTCACAGACAAAGAAACTGATTGGGGCTGGAGAAATGGCTCAGCGGTTAAGGCACTTGCCTCCAGTGCCTAAGGCCCTGGGTTCAATTCCCCAGGACCCACATAAGCCAGACCCACAAGGTGGTGGCCCTATGTTCTCTCTCTCTCTCTCTCTCTCTCTCTCTCTCTCTCTCTCTCTCTCTCTCTCTCTCTCTCTCTCTCTCTCCTAGAAAATGAATAAATAAAATATTTTTTAAAAAAAGAAAAGGAACTGGTTGTGTCACTTGTCCAAAACAGTGAAGGTCCAAGTCAAGATTTTCATTCATGTTTCTAGGAAAATAAAGTTCATTATTTCTACTATGTTTCTGAACACAAGATACCAATTGGAAAAGAGGACCATAGAGTGATAGCATGTATAGTCGCACTATGGGTATTTCGTAGCACTATGTCGATATCAAGTCTTGGTTCTCCTGTCATTAGCATCTCTGGGCATGTTAGCACTTACAGATAATACTACCTTCCTCACTGGACTGTTTTAAGGATTAAATCACATAATACATGTGAAATTCCCAATACAGTGTCTCCCACATGGTCTGTAGTAATGGTATTTTCTAATTTTTTTATTTATTTGAGAGAGATAGATATACCACACAGAGAGATAGTGGGCATTCCAGGGCCTCCTGACACTGCAAATGAACTTCAGACACATGCACCACCTTGTGTATCTGGGCATCTGGCTTTACGTGGGTACTGGGGAATTGAACCCAGGCCATCTTGCTTTGCAAGCAAGCACCTTCAATAGCTGAGGCATCTCTCCAGTCCTAATGGTATTAATAATAACCTTTTATTTATAGTAATTCCAACTTATCCTCAAGGAATATATATTCCAGGCTCCTCTCCCCATTAGATAACCAAAGCTGAAGTTAATATTGAACCCTTTCAATAGCAATCCCTCAGTGAGACAGGCAAGTATAGGGAATAATTTAGCCAAATTACTCCCCTAGCAACTAACCCATTGCCCGTAAAAAGTCTTATAAAGAGGACTGGAGAGATTGCTCAGTGGTTAAGGTGCTTGCCTGCAAGAACTAAGGACTCAAGCTTGATTCCCTAGTACCCACATAAAGCCAGATGCACAAAGTGGTGAACACATCTGGAGTTCGTTTGCAATGGCTAGAGGCCCTAGCACACCTATTCTCTCTCTGTCCCTCTGTCTCTCTCTGCTTGAAAATAAATAAATATTTTTAAATCCTATAAAGAGAAGTCTAAGACCACTTCCTGGGGCCCTTGAATTCTCTCCACTTGAGTGACCTACTGCAGTGTATTCAAACCATTACTATCTTCAAAGTGGTAGCCTTGCTTGTAATAAACTGTCTCGCTGTATAACTATTTGTGTACACCTTTCTTCAATTCTTTGAGTAAAATATACCACCCATAACATCAGCATCCATGGTAGGGGAGGAGACCTATTTCCCTCTCAAAGTGTATTAAAATCTGACATTCAAGTTCTTTATATAAAATGGCACAGCATTTGTACATAACCTACACTTAGCCTCCTGCATACCTTAAACCATTTCTAGAGTATTTGTAATACCTAATATTATATAAATGGCATGTAAAGAGTTATGATACTGTTTTATTTAAGATATATCAACAAAAAACTATACATGTTCAGAACAGATGCAACTCTGTGCTAAAACCCTTTTAATATAATTATATGTCTGCCAAAACCAGAAAGAAAAAGCATTATACATATATAACTTCCATTTAGCATCTATAAGCATAAGCAATGATCTCAACTTAAAATTAAGTAGGGTCGAGTAATTGAACAATGTCCCTTTGTTTGGAGGCATACTGACAGTAAACTACAGAAGAAGTAGAGTCTTTTCCATTTAGTCTCCTACCTTCCTTGTCCGGAGACATTTTTCATAAAGTTTCAATGCAGCTCACCTCCAGCCAAAGGTAATTTTCTAGATCAATATTCAGTTGCTCTGAATTTTGGCTATAATTACAACCTGTTTAATCACAACCCTATAGAGATGGAGTTCAAGACTGCATTGCAATAACAGAAGATCACAGTATGGATGTCTAGCACAGATTAAAAACCACAGAGATACCATTTATGTAAAGACACACATGAACTACATATTGGCTCCTCATGAACATTATTTTTCAAATAAAGTCATGCACTTAGGACAATCGGATCCCCACTTCACACAGTCTTGAAAAGTGTTTCAGTGCCAACCACCAGTTAATCACAAAACACAAATAAGTTTGAGATACCATTCATTCCTAAGATTCAAGGATTGGCTAAAATGTTGCATCACCTCTGCTATGAAGGCCAGGATCTTCCATCCATTCCCTCCCTTCCCTCACAACTTAGTCTTATTTGCATGTTTTTTTTAATGGTGTTGGGTTGCACATGACTAGAGTATGTTTGATCAATCAGTTCGCAAATCAGAAAAACGGACGACCTAAAATTATGACAGGATTGTAAGTAAACTTAAACTTACCTGTCCATTTCAGGTAATTTGTTGATTAACCTCCCTCAGGCCCTTCATTCTTCCTTTTATGCCTCTCAGAAATTTGATCAGAGCATCACTCCATCTATTTTAACATTTAACCAATGTTGGCCTAAAACTGGAATGTGCACCCCACATATTTAAAAATGACCCACAAAAAAGAGGTCTTCACAAAACCTACAATTTCCATGAGGATGTCTGATCTTTGTCATCCAAGCAGTCAGCATGAAAGTGAAGCTTCCAGGAGGCGATTTGGTCCTTATAAGCCAAAGCAATCAATGATCGAGTTAAAACCCAAGCTTAAAGCTCCATATCGCTGGGTGGAAAGAGAAGCCGGGGCCTGATTGAGATGGCTGGTAACTGCATTGGCACCCAAGGGAGTGTTGGTCCTAGTTCCAGAAGCTGGCGATGCCTAGAGGTGAAGTGCAATGCACAGTCCACGCCCCTATCCTTAACTACCAACTGAAGCCTGAGTAGAGGTCACAGGACCTCTGCGTGCATTAAGAGGAGGAGGAGGTGGACAAGGGTTCTGACGGAGAAGATAGAAGCTGGGCTCCAGGTAGACCAAGAGCACTGCTGTTGGCAGTGGTCAGGACCGAGGTGCTAGAGGGAGGAGTGGCCTGGTCACTTGGTCCACTTGCTCTTCTCAAGTGGGAATTTCTTCTTTGTGGCAGCTCTCACTTTGTTTTGACCTTCATTCTGTTGCTACTGTCGATGGTTGCACTTAGATACTTGATTGATTGATTGATTGATTGATTGATTGATTGATTGTGTGTGTGTGTGTTTGCAGAGTATTTGTGGTTTGCTATATTATGTGTGGGGTAGGTACATGTGAGTGCACAGGCATGTGGAGGCCAAAGGAGAACCTTGGGTGCCTTTCTGTTGCTCATCCACGTTCTTCTTTGAGGTGAGTCTCTCCCTCCATCTGGAGCTGCTGCTCTTGGCTAACAAGCTCCAGCAATTTTCTAGTCTTCATAAACTGAGGTTACAGGTGAGTGTGGCCATGCCCAGCTTTTTATGAGGATTCTAGGGAGCTGAAGTCTAGCGTCTTGGAAACTTCCAGGCCCTGCTGCTTAAGCAGCAAATGGTCTTGGTCACTAAGCCCATTCCCTAGTCCATTTCTTTGATTCTTAAAACACCCTCACCCAGGAATCAGGCAAGTTGAGTTTCATCACCATCTCTTCCCACACAAAGATATTTGGGTACCAGGTCATGATAAATGGCACTCTCAGCACATCTAACTGTGCCCAGGGGAATGTGGTCCTTTCCCAGTGTTGTTTCTGGGGAGTGGCACTTGCTTACAAAGCCTGCCAGCAGGGTTCAATTGTTCAGCGCTCATGTATAGCCAGATATAAAGAATGGCACATGCATCTGGAGTTTATTTGCAGCAGCAAGAGGCCCTGGTGCACCCATACACTCTCTTTCTCTTTCTTCTTGCACACAAATACATAAAGCTAATGGACTAGTACATTTGATGGAGGAAGTTTCAAGGCAGAGCAGCATTGAGTCTGCCGTGGACTGTGCTGATTCAGATCTACAATGAAAGAGAGGAGCAAGCACAGCAAAGAGATGAAAGATGCACAGGGAGAGGAGCAAGTTTGAAATTCCCACATTGAGCCCAGAAAGTTGTCATTGTTAGAGATCGCCACCTTTGCCCTGCTCTGTAATGAGACGAGAGGAAATATGCCCTGAGCATAAGGAGACTCCAACCTTTGAAGGCTCTAGCTTGTGAGAAGGCAAATTCTTTGGGAAGAGAAGGGTTAGAGGGGTAAATGCCATAGAAGGGATTCCCTGCTCCAAAAAGCTGCCCAGGAAAGTTTTCACGCATGCAGCAGCCAAACCACGCAGAAGCCAAAGGGAGTCGGTTTACATCCCACGCTGGCAACAGGACTTGACCGTCTCATCTGTGTAGCACTGGATTCACGGGCAGGAAGGACATGAGACTGAGGAGAGCATGGAATATTGCACCACAGTTTCAGAGAGCTGCTGAGACTAGGCAAAGCATGACGGGACTGGAGCTGCTGTAAGGAGGCCATTGTTTAAAACTGTGAAGGTGAACCATACGATGTAGTGAGATCCCAGAATTCTGGCAATGCCAGGACCATGGGATGTCTGCCAAGAGCAACTACAGGCTCAGAAGAGAGATGCTCCAGGAGAAAGACTCCACAGCCATAGGGAGAAGAGCCAAGGGCTGGGACTCCCAAGCCTTTTGCAGGCCAGATGATTTCATCACGAGTCCCAGCTACAGACATGGATTTGATGTTTGCCTTTTGGGGATTTGGTCTTGCTTTGGTCCAATCATTTCTTATTATGCTTTGATTCCCATTCCTTCCTTTTGGAATGGTAATGTGTTCTCTGTACCATTATATGTTGCGAGTATGTAATTTGTTCTTTTTAAGGGTTTAAGAGAATCTCTCTAGTCTCAGAAGAGACTTTGGGTTGTTTTTTTTTTCCGAGGTAGGGTCTCGTTCTAGCCCAGGCTGACCTGGAATTCACTATGTAGTCTCAGGGTGGCCTTGAACTCAAGGTGATCCTCCTACCTCTGCCTCCCCAGTGCTAGGATTAAAGGTGTGCACCACCACACCGGGCTTGGGTTTTTGAACAGAGTGAGGACTACTAAAGACTATGCAAACTTCTGAAATTGGACTGAATGTATTTTGCATCTTAAGATGGTCACAAGCCTATGGGGGCCAAAGGTGAAATATTATATAGTTACAATGTAATATTTCCCCCCACCTGGCCCCCTGCGCCATTGGCTCATGTGTTTGAACACTTGGTCTTCAGCTGGTGGACCTACTTAGAAAGGCTGTGGAACCTTTAGGAAGGGGAGCCTTGCAGAAGGAGATGTGTGACTAGGGGCGGGCCTTGAGGTTTCCTAGCCTGGTCCCAATTCCTGTTCACCCTCTGCTTCCAGACTGTGCTGAAACATGGTCAGCTGCTTCCTGCTCCTGGGACCATGCCTTCCCTGCCATGAAACTTCCCCCTCAGAACTGTAAGTCAAAATAAACCCTCTTCTTCCCGAAGTTGCTTCTGATCAGGTATTATTCATAACAAATGAGAATTCATACATTCCTATATTTTCCAAATTTTCTCTATCAGGTAGTTGTTACTTGTATACTGAGAAAAAAATCAAAAACATTATTAAAAGCCTGTCAGAACCCAACCTACAGAAAAGGAGAAGAAATTTAAGAGGCCGCTGTAGAACTCAAGGAGCTAGCCTAGTCTGCCTCATCTGAGAAAAGGAAACGGAAGCTTGAAGTGCAGATCTGATGATGTGGGGAAGAAAAAAGGAAGCCAGCTGGGTCAGAATGCTGGCTGCTGGGAGTCCAGGAAAAGCCAATCTGAAGAGAGCCTGGAAAAAATGTTTTGATCGAATAGTTGAACACCAAGACTGACTCTAACAACAATGTAAACCTCGTCACTGGACAGAATCCAAAATGGGAGAGCTTCAAGGCAGGGCTCAGAGTGACACTCTGTGCCTACATGTTCTAAATCCTTATCATGGTGCCTGTGCCCTATGGTGTTGCAATCAGGACCCTTGATGCAAGAGTATGGGAACCAGGGGTGAGAAAGAGGGCAGTGATGAAGCCAAGGAGTAGAGAGCAAGGATGGCTAAATCCCCTCACTCAGCCTCGGTCCCTTACTGGAGGGCACTGGTGACACCAGAGGTGGGAATGAAGAAGGACAAGGAACTGAGAATTCATCAGAAAGACGAGGTTCTTGCTCGCATCCTCCTTCTCGAGAAGCAAATCGACTTCCATGAACTAAGATGCAAGCTCATTCTCACCATTGTTCCCCGCCAGAAGTATTTTCAAACCCCAAGAGGATATTATGAAAAAAAATCTTTATTTATGGATCACGCAGAATTCCACAGTTGGAAGATATGTAAGTAGAGGGCTGGGTAGTTGGGTTGGAGCGTAGAGTAAGACAGATCTGTAATTCACATCAGGTCGTCTTCTCCCACAATCCACAGGTAGTAGCCATTCATTGCATTTTAAATGTCTCAGAGAGCATCAACAGTGAGTACATCCTTATTTTCAATAAAAATTGACTAATCCTCTTGCCACTCTTGGATAATTTAAAAGGTTTATTTACTCTATGAAAACATATCACTTGCTCTAGTTGGGATAGAAATATAATCTGTAATTTTTAAAAGGCATATGTTCAAGTAGAAAATTAAGTAAAAGTTCAATAGCAATAATAAATACTTATGTTAAGGAATAAATATACCCAACATTAATACATTACAAAATTATATAAAATGATGGACTAGGGATGAGGAGATGGCTTAGAAAGCCTAACAGCCTGGGTTTGATTCTCCAAAACTCACATAAAATCACATGTGAACAGTGGCACATGTGTTTGGCACTTGTTTGCAGTGGTAAGAGACCCTGCCACGCAAATACAGACACAAATGTTGCAAATAAATAAATAAAATGTTTTTAATTATGGTCTAAGTTAAGTTATATGAAGGCATCTGTATAAGGAAACAAGTAATGAGTATATTATATACAGTGACCAGCACTAAGTTATATGACAAAGAGATGATCGTTTATGGTCATGTCTCCATGGTACTGAGAACTGGAAACTCTTGGCCAGAAGAGTTCTTGGCAACATTGTCCATTTCCTCTTTTGTCTCCTCCATCCATCTCAGAAGAATGTCTACTTCCCCCAAAGCCTTCACTGCTGCTGCCTGAGGCTCCAGCTGAAAGAGACAGAGTTACACTTGGTTACCAATTCCAAGAGACATCTTAGGGAGAGAATTCAGAACTAAGAATATATGAAAAAATCATATGCATACTTACTACTTTGTAAGCTAATAAAATATAATTTTTTTTGAAAAAAAGACATTGGCCCCATTTTCAATCCTTTCTTTTTTTGATAGGTCATCTGGGGATTATGAGAAGAACATTCTTTTTAAGATAAAGAGCTTGGGGCTGGAGAGATGGCTCAGCGGATAAGGCACTTGCTTCCAGTGCCTAAGGCCCTGGGTTCAATTCCCCAGGACCCACATAAGCCAGACCCACAAGGTGGTGGCCCTGGTGTTCTCTCTCTCTCTCTCTCTCTCTCTCTCTCTCTCTCTCTCTCTCTCTCTCTCTCTGCTTGAAAAATGAATAAATAAAATATTTTTAAAATGTGTGTGTGCATGGGAGTGCACGCGAAAGGCATTTAAAAAAAAGAAAAAGAGCTTGAAAGAAATGATATAATTTTGGGGTGGAGAGATGGCTAATTGGTTAAAAGCACTTTCTTGCAAAGCCTGATGGCCCAGGTTCAATTCCCGGGCACCCATGTGAAGCCAGATACACAAAGGGGTGCAAGCGTCTGGATGGAGTTTGTTTGCAGTGGCAGGAGGCCCCAGCTCACCCATTCTCACTCTCTCTTTCTGTGGGTGGGTGTGTATATATTTCCTTCTCTCTCTCTCTTTCTATTTCTTTCTCTCTCTCTCATAAATAAACAAAAATATTGAAAGGAAGAAATGATTCCAAGATCTCATAGGAAGAAGGGAAAGCAAGTCCATGACACTGGTCTTGCACAGGGAAACTGAGGCCTAAGAGAGTGGCTTAGCTGGGACTTCGAAGAGGGTGCTTTCTTTAGGAACTGTGTGTGTGTTTTCTCAAGCACATGCATGTATATCTAACCCAGTGTAGAATATTTAAGAAATATTGACAGTGGCAAACATTGACCAGTGGTTTGCGACTCAGAGGTGAATGGTTTACTTCCTACCCACAAAGATTTCTTAGTTGAGAGAAAGACATAGGGAGGAGCAGCAATTAAAGTGCAGTGTGGTGAATAAATGAAGAAGGCGCTACAGGCTGGCGGGAAGCTGCTGCGTTGGGAGAACAGCCAGTGCCTTCCTGGAGGCAATGCCTACAAGGAGTCTTAGAGGAGGAGGAAGAGTGTTAGTCAGTGAGAAAACCTCCTGGAAGATGAGCAAAGATGGAGAGGTGAGTATGCTGTGTGTGTGTGTGTGTGTGTGTGTGTGTGTGTGTGTGTGTGTGTGTGTGCAGTGAGTGTTTTTGTTGCCATTCTTGTTTTGGTTTTTTGAGATAGGGTCTCACTCCAGCTAAGGCTGACCTGGAACACTCTGTAGTTCCAGGCTGGCCTTGAACTCACAGTGGTCCTCCTACCTCTGCCTCCTGAGTGCTGGGATTAAAAGGCATGTGCCACCTTGCACTCTGAATGAAGTCTGTCCAAGCCTGTGAGTGTTGGAAATCTATTGTGACACCTGGGATGACTGGGGTGCCACTGGAGTGATTGAGGGAGTCATAGACATTTCCTCTTCATCCTTCATTGTCCTTCTAGATCCTTCTAGATCTGGATGTCCTAGGTGACAGCAAGAAATGGCCCATGTGACCTCAGCAGGCTACAGGATTTCTACCAGCATGAATATCCCTCTCACCGTGTATGAGCTCAGTTCCCGAAACACCCATGCCGACACTTCACATACCTCTTTAATGTGATTCAGAATCTCGCTGTGTTTCTCTGTCGCTTCTCTCCCACAATGGCACATCATGTGATCATGCTGTAGTGGATCCCCCCAAAAGTGATAGGTTTTATGTAAAATTCTGATTTTCTGCCCTTGCTACTAAAATGAGCAAGAGGCATTTCTGTTTCACTCACAATCCTATAAATAGTTCTGTAGCAAAGCCCTCTCACACCTCACTGTTTGGGATCATTGAACTTTCTCATCAGATAGATAAGGAAGCCAGCTTTTCAGCCTCACATGTGGAGTTCATGGCATCTTTGTAGAAAGAGGTTGTTCTGAGGGCATCCTCAGTTACTGCCCCACTGACCTCCTCACCCTAGCTGCTGTCTAGGAGACTAGTCCCACAGCAAATCTGAGCCCTTGTGGGAAAGGATAATTTGATTCTTAGGTACTGCTCAGACCATGTCCTGAGATCAAATCCAATAGGCTGTTGATTGGCCACCTGCTACAGGGTGACCTCCTGGGCTGTAGGACACCTCACCTACAGAAAAAGTCCAATTTACGGATAATAGATAATTAGCATAAACAGTGAATAGCTAGTGTTTTCTTGTTCTTTAAAACTTAAAAAAAACTTTCAAAGTGCTTTTTGGAATGTGCAACAAGCCAATAAAAATTGAGCATCAGGAGTCACATGGTTCAACACAGATCATTAGTACTTGTAGACTCAGTTTCTCCACACATTCAAGAAAGAGAGCTACGTGCTAACATGGATTGTGTTACCCAAGGCTCTTACACAAATCCCAAGGTCCTTCTCGATGGTAAGAAAGGAATTGGCAAGATTGCTGATCATCCGGAGGGTGTGATGGTCAGAAGTCTGGAAGTTGTTGAATACCCTGTCCAGGTAGAGTCGCAGTACATGGTGGAGGAGGCAGCACCTATCTGAAGGCTGCAAAGAAGACAGACGTTTCAGTGGGAGGAGGGGAAAAGCAAAGACAAGATCCAAATTCAGGCTTCATCCACCCAGAGCTCATCTGGATCAAGGCCTTACCTTTGTGCCTCGCAAAGATTCAGTGTTCCTTAAGATTCTCGTGTCAATGTCTTCATCTCTGGCTTGCTAAACAGAAGAAAGGAAGGCAAGAAACGACAGGTCAGTGTCTACTGCTTAGACATCAAAACCTCTCCCATCCTTTCCCTGCCAGGGCTCAATGGGTGGCATCTCTTTCTAAACATTTTTTTAAAATATATATTTATTGTCCATAATGAGTTACATTATTTAGTGGGCAAACAATGTGTTGTTATCCTGAATTCCCCAATTCTCCCCTCCCCATCCCTGATCAGCTGGATATCCTCCTCCGTGGGCTGTCTGTATCAGTCCTTGTGGCAAGGGATCCATTTTTTAAAAACTTAAAATTTTTAAGTTTGTCTATATATCTGATGGGGAAGTTCAGTGATCGCAAACGATAGGGTGTGAAAGGACTTTTCTACAGATGTTTCCTGGAACGCATCATCCCTAATTAGAGTACCCAGCTTGCTTCCTTGTGTGTGTACACTGCCAGGGCTGCCTGGGGAAGACAGACAGACAAGGAGGGAAACAGCCAGGCAGACAGGAGACCCAGATACCTCCCTTACATACCACGCTGTCCCGAATCTTAGAAAATACATTTTGAATGTCCTGGAGGTCTGTGGTGATCACACAACTTCCCAAACGGAGAGGCCTGGGCTCAGTTGAAGATGTCCAGAAGAGAAGAAACAGAGCAGAGAGAAGACTGAGGGCTTTCATCCTATGCCTGGAACCTGGAGAGCACTCAAGCTGGGAATTCAAAGGAAAGATCATGGCTTACTGATTTCTCCAGATCAACCACCAGAGACATGCCATCCCCACGTTTCCACTGGGAGGACACTAAACAGCCTTTTCTAGCTCCAAACAGTGCTGCCCATTCACACAACTTACTACGAAAAACACTGAAAAGAGGCCTCCCGGTGCCTGATCAGGGCCTGAGTGCAGGTGCTACCATGGTGCCTGGCTCCTTTCCTCTGTTCCCATCCGAGCTCCACCCTCACTACCCAGCAGATAAGGCCTGGAGCAGCAACCCTTGCGGTGAGCTGACAGAGGATGGCATTTCAGGAGAAATGTCAAAACTTGTCTCAGAGGAATTGACGTAGACAGATTTCCCTCCAGGGTGCCATTGCAGCCCACTCCGAGGTTCCCTTAGACCCGCAGGGGATAACTGGGGGAAAACAGTCTCACAGAAGCTGTGGCCCTGCCACCAAAAACACTTGGGGGAAAACTGGATTTTATAGCCACCTTCTAGCTCTGCTTGGCTTAGGTCTGTGATGAGATCAGAGGGGTTATTTGAGAATAACATATTCATTGCAGCCCCAAAGGCAAATGTAAAGTGAGTTCTTTCATAATGCCAGAGAAAGACAATTCATTGACTGGATTCCATCTCCCTTCAGAGGAGCCTGGGCCTCCACTGCGCTCTCTGCAGGAGGACTATAGTCAGACACTCCTGGGATGGATCCCAGAGCAAACTTTCCTGGCCAAAGCAGCTCAGATCAGAGGCAAAGAGAATGAGGTGTTTTCAAGAGAAAACACAGTAACACAATGAAGAAACTAGTGTGTTCTTGGGGTGAGGCTGCTCAGTTTACAAGGCAGCTATGGTGTTTGTGGAGTTTAAGATAAAATGAGAATGGTAAGACAAGTAGAAAGAATGTCACCTGTGCTACCATAAAACTACAAGTTTTGACCTTTCTCCTGAAATGTCTTCCTCTGCCAATTCATTGCAAGTGCATGCTGCTCAGACCTTATCTGCGAGGCAAGGACAGTGGAGCTGGGATGGGGACAGACTATTTTAATGCAAGACAAAACAAAAGAAAAGCAATCAGTGGTGAACAAAATATCACAATCTTAACGAAGGACAGAATCCACCAGGGTTATGCCAAGCCATTGGAACAGAAGAAACAGAAGGAACAGGAGAAATATGTGTCTCTCTATAAATATGTATATGTGTATGTGTGTGTATATATATATATATATATATATATATATATATATATATATATATAATTTTTTTTTAGGTAGGATCTCACTCTAGCCCAGACTGACCTGGAACTCATTCTGTAGTCCCAAACTCAGGTCGATCTTCCTACCTCTGCTTCCTGAGTGTTTTATATCTTTAACAGTTAATGTGTAATATTTTATATCTTTAGCAGCTAACAAATATATTATTGATGAAAATATCATTGATAGGTTTTGTCCCTTAAAACTAGAAAAGTAAAATTATTAATTTTTGGAGCAAAAATTAAATATTCAACAGTAAAATGTTGAAAGTTGTAATAAAATGAATTTTTCAGTATTTTCAAACTTTTTAATATTTGGGGGAAATCACATATATAAAATATATAGTTTTTTAATTTTTAAAATATTTTATTTATTTAAGAGAGTGAGGGAGAGAAAGAGGCAGAGAGAAATGAGAATGGGTACACCAGGGCCTCTAGCCACTGCATATGAACTCAACACATGCTCCACCTTGTGTATCTGGCTTTACTTGGGCACTGGGGAATCAAAATCAGGTCCTCCTGCTTTTTAAGCAAATGCCTTAACTGCTAAGCCATCTCTCCCACCCTAATATATATATTTTTTAAAATTATCTCTATTAAAATATATATTTATTTATAAATATATATTATAAAATATAAAATATATATTTTAAAAATACATATGGGTACATGTCTTTCCTTGTGTCTTGTCTGGATGAGTTTGGCACAACTCCAACACTTGCCTTGAATTTAAATAAAATATGCATTCTACATCTAGTACGTGGGAAGTGATTAATTTAAGTAGAAGCTGACAACAGTTGCCTTGAACTTGGCGAGTCTCGTAAATCTATCATCAATTCAGCATTTGGATCAGCATTTGTTGAGCACTCCCTGTCCTGAATGCTACACTAGGTGCTGGGTACAAAGAGAAACATGACAATTCCTGGCCCTCCAAGAGATTTCGTCTTCATGGACAGTGTTCCTTTGGGCATGGCTACAGCTATCTGGATGGTTGGGTCACAGGGCTAATCTCCAGAATTGTGTGGGAAAGTCTCTTACCTGAGCTCAGGAAGGACCACTGCTTCTGGTGTCCTAGGAGTCTGGATAGCTGAGAAGCTCCCAGTTGTATATGTATATATACATGCCACATGAAGGAAATGACCTAGCCAAGGTGAAGGCTGGGGCTCCCTGGGAACCCATCTACTGGCACTGCATTGCAAGGTACTTCCTCATTCCTCCAAGAATCATTTCTGGAGGAAATGACTACTCGTAGCTGTGAATGCAAGATTTGCCTCTTCAAGCTCCATCTCCTTCCCTCTGGGTAAAATGGTAGCTGGCAGAGAAAATCTGAATGACAGAACAGGAAGAGAATGCCTGGTGGTGCCTCCACCTTCTCCTCTAAACCCAGTGGTCTTAGCCAAGTTCCTCCCCAACTCCATACACCGTGGGCTCATTCTTGCTGTATCTCCTTCACTTTTGCAGATCCTACCACTGCTGTCCACTGGGACTCCCTGGGGTCTCTCCCTCCATTCATTATTAAAAAAGGGACCCCAGATCCCTTTGCTTCACAAACTCCTGAACTATCTTGACCTCCACCAACCCACCCTTCACTGATGTCCAATAGAGTTTCCTGTATGTTTCCAGTGGTGTCCTCAGTTTGTGGCTCCTAGGATTTTTCTCCCCAGGGCTTTCTTGATTCTGTAATTCTTTGTTTTTCTCCTGAGTCAATAGGGAACCGTTGAAGGGTCTTTGTACCAGGGAGAGATCAAGTGAAAGGGAACAGAACAGAGGAGGGGAGGGAAGGGGATGAGAGAGGAAGGGAGGGGAAGGGACAGGAGAGGAGAGGAGAGGAGGGCACTAAGGATGGGTTTTCAAGGGCAGCAAGGGCTTGGCACATTGTTAGGTTCTCTCGTGGAATCAGTAGGGGATGCAGCCAAGGTGGAGAAGCCAAGGGAACACTCCGTGTGTCCATCAAGCCGATTTGACAGGCTAGGGTTTCAAAATTGGAAGTGGACATCGAATCAGTGCTAGTGTCACTGTAAAGATGGGCTGGGCAAAGGGAACAGTATTTGTCACTTCTTATGAAACACACTTGGGAGCCCGCGAGGGCCAATTTGGTGGCAGGAAACAATTTTCTAGACACCAAGAAGAAAGGCCAGAGGCTGCCTTTCCCTACACCGAATCCTGGATATGTCACTCAGGATTTTCCATGTCTGCGACATCACAGCTGCTGACATCTGGGCTTTCTGTCCAGCATTGCATCACATTGCACAGAAACACACGGGCCTTCACGTTCTGCTGGAGGAAGAGCCTCAGCGAACAGGACATCCAGGCAGGTAGAGGCCTTTGCCTCTCCTGCGCCAAAGACTCTGCTCATTTCCTGGGAGGCAAGCAGGGTGGGGATGCAAGAAGCAGCTGACTCAGCTTCCTGATCTCCCTGCTGCCAGCATGACCGTGTCATTCCCTTACTTACCTATGTCTTTGTGGAATGTTTCATTCAACCAGCTCCATTTGCTACCATACTTTCTACGAATATGCATCTGACATCACTGAGTCCCTAGAGCTGCCTAACTCCTCTCACCACTCTGGGAAGATCTTTTCCTCAACATGGGTCAGTTACAAAAATCCACCTGAGGGCTTGAATTCAGTTTCCCCACCTAGGAGAATAAAGAGTTACCCGATTATTTTTCTTTTAATTTCACAATTATGCACTGGATCGACCCAAGGAGTACCAAAGTGGTAAAGTCAACGGTCTTGGGACCCTTCTAATGTTGTAGTTCTTAGTCTGGAAGAAGGTAGATGTTAAAAAAAAAACAACCAACAACACATCTTTGCTCTAACCTTCAATCAGAATTGAGCATTTGCTTCAATTATAAGGCTAAGCAACAGATACAAACCGCCATAGTATTAGCAGTATAGATGACTTTGTCCCAGTTAAAAATTGAAAATTTTTTTGTATCTTATTGTAGTGCTTTGTAGATACCTCAAAATATCATTTATACTCTCCACTGCTTATAAATGCTGACAATTCATGTTAATTAATATAGTAATAGAGAAATATATAACCTTGCTTCCATAGTCTGATAGCTGTACTTTAATATTGTTAGCTTTCTTTTATAGCTCTATTTTTTAAAGACAAACCTGTATTCTTTTTTAAAAATTGTTTTCTTTTTTTAATATTTTATTTATTCATTTTCAAGCAGAGAGAGATACAGAGAGAGAGAAAGAGAGAGAATATGCACCAGGGCCACCACCTTGTGGGTCTGGCTTATGTGGGTCCTGGGGAATTGAACCTGGGGCCTTAGGCACTGAAGGCAAGTGCCTTAACCGCTGAGCCATCTCTCCAGCCCTCTTTTATAACTCTATCTCTTTTATGTATTTAGAAACATGATTCTGAGTAGCGTTCCCAAGTGTCCTTCGTGTGGCAAAGAAATCCACAGCACACAAAGGTAAGAACC